>VMDR010001613.1:0-118641 GCA_007922815.1 Macrotus californicus
AAAAAGATGTATTTTTTTCAAGTTGCTATACTAATATCAGACAAAACAGACATTATGACCAAAATTACTACTAGAACCAAAGAAAGACATTTTATAATGATAAAAGGGTCAATCCATCAAAATTATAATCACTTACGCACTTAAAAACAGAGTCCCAAATTACATGTAGCAAAAAGCGGCAGAATTTGACGGAAGAAGTGAATAATTCAACAGTAATAGTTGAAGCCTTCAAAACCCCAGTTGTAACAAGGGACAGAATTAGAAAATAAATGTGAAAAACAAAGACTTGAATAACGCTGTAAATCAGCCAGACCCAACAGATACCCATAAAACACTCAGCCCACCAATAGAAGAATATACATTTTTCTCAAGTGCATCATGGGATATTCTCCAGGATACACCACATGTTAGGCCTTAGAACGCATCTCATAAATTTAAAAGGATTTAAGTCATAAGAAGTCTGTTCTCCAACCGCATGAAGCTAGAAATCAATAGCAGAGAAAAAATTGGGGAAATACATTAATTTGTGAAAGTTAAACAACGTACTCCTAAATAACCAATGGGTTTTTAAAAAACAGGGATTTCACAAGGGAAAATAGAGAATACTTTGAGATAAATGAATATGAAAATACAACACACTGAAATTTATGAGATATAGCAAAAGTGGTGCTCATAGGAAAATGCATAGCTGTTAAAGATCTATTTTTTTTTTTAAAGGAAGACCTCAAATCAATAACCTAACCGTTCACCTTAAGACTCTGGTAAAAGTAGGCAAAACTAAATCCAAAGCTAGCAGAAGAAAGAAAATAAGATTAGAGCAGAAATAAATAAAATAGAAAATTAAAACATAGAAAAAAATCAATAAAACCAAAAGCTGGATATTTGAGAGATCAATAAAAATTGACAAACCTTTAGCTGGACTGACCCAGAAAATGAAAGTCTCAAATTACTAAAATCAGGAATGAAAGAGATGGCATTACTACTGACTACAAAGAATAAAAATAATTATAAGAGAATATTGTGAACAATTGTGTGCCAACAAATTAGATAAAATGGACAGAATTCTAGAAAGACACAACTACCAACACTGATTCAGGGAGGAATACAAAACGTGAATAGATGTATAATGAATAAAGAGATTGAATTAGTAATAAAAAAAAAAAAGAAAATCCCACCAAAAAAAAAAAAACCTTATCTCCAAGGCCCAGATGGCTTTTTTGGTGAATTCTATCAACCCTTTAAAGAAGAATTAGCATGTGCTTTACAAATTCTTCCAAAAAATAGAAGAAGAGCTCACACTTCTCCACTTTTTATGAGGCCACTATTACCTTAACATCAAATTCAGACAAAGACATCACAAGAAAAGCACAGAACAATAGCCCTTTGAATATAGATGCAAAATTCTCAACAAAATACCAGCAAAATGATCCAGCAACATATGGTCTAATTTTTTGAATGTTTTTAAAAATAATGTGTTATGTCTGTTGAGTGTCAACTTTTATACATCTCTTTTAGCTACACATTCATTCTTATATTATTTTAATCGTTATATAATTATAATGAATAATTATGCTATTATTCTATTGCCACTCATTTTTGCATATTTAATCTTGTTTTTTCCACGTTATCTTTATCAGTTTCTCCTTGCATTTCTATTCATTTTATTTTGTACGTTTTGAAGTTGTCATGTGATGCTAAGGCTAACTTTTCCGTGGACTGTACTTTTAATCAGTATGAATCTGTCCCCTTCTCCATTTAATGCCTTTTGACCCTAAATTCCATTGTATCTTATATTAATACTAGCTTATTTAAACTTAATTTTAAAACTCTGAATAGTGTTCTATTCCCATATTTCAACCTTGAAAAGAAACACAAGCCTATCAAAGAAGTTGCCCTTCGGTCTGGTTTTGCCCAGCCCCAGAATTTCCCTCCCTGATACCAGTGTTATCAGTGGATTTAATACATATCCACATCTGGGGAGGGGCTCACACACTTGAACTGCCATCTTGAGTCTTTGAGGACAGTCTAGAGATGCAAACTCTCACCTTAGATCCAAAGAGAGTTTCTTGTGATCTACCCACCTTGGCCTCAGGGTCTAGGGAAGCCCCTTCATATTTGAGGACCACTGTCTTCTAGCTTGTTGGTGGGAGGGGAGGCAGGGGTGGATGTGGGAGTGTTGACACAGATTTGAGCCCTGACTTAACCCATCCTGGAGAAGTTCTCAGGGGTTAGTCCTCGAAATGCCCACACATGAGACTTTCTGACATTTCCAGACTCTGGGCCTCAATCAATTAATTGATCAATCAATCAACTGCCAGTTTTCACCCATACTACCTTACCTTAGTGGTTAACCATTATAGACACAAGCCAGCGCCTGTTCTTGGGGAGCTTAAAATTTAGATGCAGTCAAAATATTTATGAAACAAGTAACAACATGAAAAACATAAAATCGGGTGTATATGTCAGGGCGATCTTGTTGGTCTTGGAAAAGTGTTATTGGGATAGATTATAGGTTAGATAGGTCCATAGATTGATAGAATATAGTTATAGATATATTCTATACCTTGTATAGTGCTATAGAACTCACATGTGTATAGGTATATACATACATTTCACAGAACTCCAATTATTTTTACGTCTATTATTCAGATTTCCTTTTTCCTGGTCATAGTTCAATATTCGTTGATACCTGGAAAGCATAAACTTATTTTAATAAAGAATGTTTAAGTAATGGAATTAGCACTTTATATTTTAAGTAGAATTGCTATTTTTAAACAGGGCCTTTCCATCACTAAATGAAGCATTTTCCTGCTGGCCGTTCCTTACAAAGAGCACTTGGAAAACACCCCTGATGTTAATGGGAATTGCACCCGGCCCAGGGTTTATCCTAAGCGGCCACATACAGTTGCTGGATGCTTGTTTGTACCACAGAGGGAGCATGAGCTCTTCTCTCTTTCCTTTAGCACTTTCTTCATTTTCCCACCGTTCTCCATCTCCGCGTGCCTTTTCCTCCTCTCTCTCCTACTCCCCTCCCTTTATCTCCCCGCGACTCTTCTCCCTGCAGGTCTGATGAAGTTACTCCCAGCAAGCACTCAGAACCAACCCTCCACCGCAGGCCTCCCTCCTGAGAAATTAGGTGGTCGGGTCAATGCCTCTCTGCCTATTTTTACTCTCGTGTTTGTCCGGCGTCTGACGTCCAAAGGCCCATTGTCCGGCACTTCAAGAAGAATGTTGTTATATTGACTGTTAGTGCGTCAGCCCGGCTGTCTCTGGAGGACCTCTTGGATGAAATTAGATAATTTCCATTAAGAGACTGTGCATTATTAGTCCCTGGTGCCAAACTGGAGAATAAGCCAAGATGACTATTTCTGGCCTGGCTCACCTCAGGAAGGAACCTTCTCGACTTTAATGGGATTTTGCTATTGTTGGTTGCCTTCTGTTTGGCACCCGGCCAGCCCAGGGTTGGAAATTGTTTAGAAAACGGCATGAAATATAATAGAACCCCAGCCATTTGCTGAGGCACATTCCTCCACGATGTTTATTTTGAAGAAGGGGGAAAAAAAAATATATTGTCCTTGGCAGACAACAATTAAAAAAAAAAAAGCAGTAACTTGAATCTCTGACCATATGCTTCTTGTTACCAGTTGTGTTTAAAAACTCCCTGTTGGTATCAGAGAATTTCACACTGAAGCGAGACATCTCTTGTAATATTTATAAGCATCTTCATTACAAGAAGATATTTAAAATCACCGCCATCTTCATGCTGAGGCTCTTTGGACGGCCTGGGTGTTGATGAGGGGATCTCAAAGGATATTCCAGGCTCACCGTGGTCCCAGTCTGGGCCCAGATGTCAAGTTCACAAAAGTTCCTCTGCTGTGCTCTCCTAGTTAAGTCCTTCCTCACACAGCTGTCGGAACCGAAGCTTTGTGAGTTAGTTGCATTCTTTTTTTCAAGATTTTATTTTTATTTATTTTTAGAAAGAAGGAAAAGGAGGGAGAGAAACATCAGTTGCCCTGACCTGGGACTGAATGCCCAACCCAGGAATGGGCCCTGGGAATCGAACTGGCAACTTTTTGGCTTGTAGGATTGACTCCTAACCAACCGAGCCACACCAGCCAGGGCAGTGGATTGTGTTCTGAGCAGAGGAGATCATTCAAGCAGTGGAGGACGGTAGGAATAAACATCTCCTCTGTCTTGCGGACATCGTAAAGATCAGCATTTGATCAGAACGGCGGGTTGTTTTGTTTTGGTTTTCGTTTAATAAAAGCTGGTTCACCATCCAAGTTCTCTCTACTTTGGCAGTACTACTGCATGAACTGCCGAAGGATACGGAAAGGTTGGACGTTTTTAAATGAGACTGAAATCCCTAAATTGCTTTCTTACAAATTTGCTTAGTATCACAGGCTCAGCCTTCCTTCATTGTGCAATAAGATTTTGGGCGAAGCATGTACATATGAAAATGGTAAACCGAACCAAACCAAACCAAACCAAACCAAAAAAACTCTAAGGTGGGATGCTGAAAGACAACCCTTGAACAAGCCATCAGATTCCGCTGGTAAGAGTTGCTGGGTTGAAGTAAAATGCGGTTTCCCAAGACGGTTTGAAGATAAAAATCTTCAGGCCTAGAAGCTGATTCCATCCATTAACATTTGGATGTCCTCAGACATGTTGCTTCCTTTCAATTATTTGGCGTTAACCTTGGCCTTTTCCTCTGTAGCTCTTTCAATAAATAATATGAACAACTAAGTCTTGACTGTCCACACAATGGGGTAGAGGGGAAGCAGAGATAATTAAAAGATAACCACCAAAGCTAATCACCATATCAACTTTAGACATAAATGTCAACTTTTTCCCATGAAATCTTGCATCGGAAATGCTGACCCATGGCCAAGAGTGACCAATGGGTGGTGGATGAGCCTTGCAAAAGAGGAAATGGAGACTGACAATTCCAAGTGCATGCAGTTCATACACACTCTCTGCCCTGGCCCAGGCTACATGATGGGGTCCTATTTGATCCCAAAGGTGGCCAACACCTCCATAGGCATAAGGAATGAGTTCCACGTGGCAGGCAGAATCCTAGGATGGCCCCCAAGTTCCACTCCTTGGGTATATATGTCCTATACAATCCCCACCCCCTGAGTATGGACAGAGCCTATAAATAGGGTAGGAGATCAGTTGTGATTGGGGTACATTCTACAGCAAGGATGAAGGGATTTTGCAGACGTAATTGAAATCTCAAATCAGTTAACTTTGAGTTAATCCAAAGGGAGATTATCTTGGATCTTAGTTAGTCAAGTAGAAGACCTCACAAGGAAGACGAGACCCTTGCTCAGGAAACAGACATTCTCCTATTGGCCTTGAAGAAGCAAACAGCCATGCTGTGAGCAGACTATGGAGAGGGGCAGCATCTTGGAGCTGAGAGGTCCAACAACTGCAGGGAACTGAATTCTGCTAACAATGGGGGTGAGCTTGGAAGCAAAGCCTGAGCTCCCTGTGGGAACCCAACAGTCCAGCATCTGACTAGCCTGTGAGACCCTGAGCAGAGGACCCAGCTAGGCTGTGTCCAAACACCTGATAGCGGAGACTGTGAGATAGCAATAGGTATTGTTTTAAGCCACAAAATGAGTGGTAATTTGTTGCACAGCAATAGATGGCCAGTGCAGCTGCCCAGTGGACAGCCTGGCCAGTTCTAACGTGCTAGAAGCTCTCTCTGAAGTCTGATGCAGGTCCACAGGTGAGTGGTCCTCTGTGGGACATACCTATGGTGGGCTGGAAGACTTTTCAGGGTCCATGACTGAGGCCCCCCAATTGCCTTAGCCGGGCACGATTGCCCTTCCTGGAGTTTCTGAGGCCCTGAGGGGCCACTGGCCTTTTGCTCCTTGAGGTAGCATTTTGGGGGGGGGGGCGAGGAGAGATGACATATTTTAAGACCATACTTGCCTGGTTTTGAATGCCCTTCTGATATTTATTAGCCATGTTACTCTGTCAAGTCATTTAATCCCTTTGAGTCCCAGGTTTGTAAAATGGGAATGAAAATGCAATGTTCAGAGTTACCGTGAGAAATAAATGAATTATCTACGTGAAACACCTTGCCCAGAGACTGGATTATACCACGTGTACTAAACAGGTTCATTTTCTCCCAGGCTCAGCCTACACTAGATCAACTGCCAGCTTCAATTCCGACCCTGCTGCTTGCTGAGAGTTACTTATATTCTCTCTGCTTCCGTCTTATCATGAATAAAATGAAAACAGCATTAGCGCTTATTGTTTGCAGTTAGTATAAGAATAGAATAAAATTAAACAGCTGAAGCAAAGCACTTATCACTCGCATGGCACACAGTGGCATTAATTTGCATTATTATCGTCACTCCCTTCCCAATTCCCAAACCGGAATCCATCACTCTCTTTTCTGTGGCCTCAGGGCCTTTGATTGGATTTCTAAGATGACACCTGTCATATTTGCAAATACCTGTATTATAAGAAGTTATGTGCATCTCTTGCTCTCCCATTCCATCTTTTGCTTTTGAGGACGGAAGCCATGCCTAATTCATTTCTGCAATCCACCAAGGCCTTGTCCATTACCTTCCACATAATAGATGATGACAAAGTATTGACTTGACTGAATTTTAAATGACTTGAACAGAACCGCTATCAGGAGCTAATTGTGGAATCCCCAAAACAATACTGACCTTATAGAGTCACTTGGTTCCTCCTCGGTAGATCAAGTCAGCCACGGTCCATGGGTCCCTAGCCTTGGTTGAAAGATGCCTACCTAAGGAGCTGTTCATACTATTCATCCATCAAGCAATTGAACATTGATTTTCCTGGGCACAGGTATATCTAATAGATGCCATGCAACCAAGAGGAAGAAGACACATCCCTGCCCTCAGAAAGCTTTGTGGTATCCCAGGAAACACCATCCTCTGGACCGGGAACTTGTTTTCAATCAGTATGCCTCCCTCCCTGCTCCTTCTGCTCTCACCTTCACCTCTGAACTCAGGACAGACTCTGAGGACAGCTGTTCCCCATCCACAGCCACATGACCCTCATATACTCAAGGCCCATTCCTGAGTCACCTCCCAGCCCTGCCTCTTACGCAGGGATATTGATGATGACCTGCCTGGCAGGGCAACGGTAAGAAATAACTCATTAAAAAGGCCGCGGGATGTGAGGGAAGGGCCAGAGAAGAGGGCCAGGCTGCCTCCTCGGCACTCCATTCATTTTCCAGGGCAAACAGCTCTGGATCCCGGCTCTGAAAAGGGTGCCGAAGATAAAGCGTGCCTTGCTCGCCGCCTCGGGCCGTTTGTTTTCAATGAGGACCCGTGCTCCTTTCACAGCACATTTGTCATCTGCTCTTATATTCACGCTGGGTCATTTTCATTGTCTCCTGCTCAGAAATGTTTGATAAGGATCTAGCTGAGTGGCGGGAGGAAAATCCGCTGTTCAACAAAGGAACCCGCCATTGTGCCCAGGCACTTCAAAGCTCACACAATATCTTATTTTTATTATTTCTTCTTCCCTCCCCCACACCCCCAAGAAAGTACGAACAATATGTTTTGCATCCTAGACTGTCTGTGGGAAAATAGATGTCTCATTCGTTGGACCCTGAGCTGCTGACAACCGACAACAAGAGAGAGTAATTCAGGCTAAGATTTGTTAAAATGCTTTAAATTCCTTTTTCTCCTAAATAGTACAGAATAGCACCGATTAAGACCTCACTGCAGGCGTAGCAGAAACCGGGGGGCAGGGTGTTACCAGGAGATTACTCCAGACTTCACGTGAGCACATCTCTGTTAGTTCAATGGAACTGAGTATTGGGATCGGGGTGAGGAGAGTGGAAGGGCCTGCATTCTCATGAAGGTCCTGACGTGTCTACCAGACACCATTGAGGAAGACGGTAACAAGGGCCCCCTGAGTGGGGTGGACAATGAGTGCCAAGTTCAAGTGGATCTTAGACTCGAAGCCCACAATTCTACAGACCACTCTGGAGAGTACGTAGGGCAGTTTAACAGATCCAGTTAATCCAACAACACTGGGAACACATGGCAGACACCAGGATGTAAGAGGGAATCCGGCAAATGGTATAAACTGGGGGAAAATGGTAAAGGGACTTCCTGCGATCCATTCCCAGAAGCAGAACTAATAGGGCAAACTCAGCAAAAAGTCAGTATTCTGGACTTGCTTCTTCTCCAGCACCACCCATGGACTGAGCACAAGCCCAGCAGTGGCCGTGTCCCTCCCTGTCATACTGCGTGGGCCTGGGCACTTCTTCAAACCTTCTTCCCTACAGACTCAGACTCTGGAGGCATTGAATGCTTGGTCTGGACATTCACAGGAGTGGAGATGTGTGGGGAGCTGCAGGTGGACCTGGGAAAACTGGGGAAGGATCTCTGGAGTTCAAAAGTCCTCTAGAAGAACGTGGGGGAGAGCCAAGGTGGAGAGGGAGGCTGGCCTGGGGGAGAAGAGACCCTTATTGATACCTCAATTGGCTTCACCAAGGTGATCGCTGAGGACAAGGCCTTGTCCCCGGGGGAAGGAGAGTTTCAGTCCACCCCAGCTTTTCCTATGGGACTTGGGGCATGGAATGAATTGCCTGTTTGCTGTGGTCCTTCCAGGAGAATCAAGGAATGTAATCTGATTCCTGAGATTCATCCCCACCCTTCACGAGTGAAGAAACTGAGGCTCAGAGAGGGAAAGGGCCTTGGCCGAAATCACACAGCAAGGTCAGGGGCAAGGTCACCTGCTTCTCTCTTCTGCTTGTTACTACACCAGAGAAATAAAGAGGATGAGGGAGAAAAGGCAGGTGTGGGGAGACAACGTGGAAATCTGGAGCACGTGCTCGGCTTTTAGAGTAATCAGAACTTTGAGATCGGAGGGGTTTTCTTATTTTCCTGAGGAAGAAATGTGTTTTTGTAACCCTACTTCGTGGCTGGTGGGAGGAAAGCTCTTCAGGTCCCTAAGGACTGTTAGGAAACCCTCTGTGAAGTTCTTGTCTTCAGGTCTGAGTCACAGTAACTACCACAAACTCTGACAGTGTGTCTTTCTCTTAGGGCTTCTCTTCTGGACAGTCACGTAAGGGGTACGGAGAGGGTGGCCAACAGGAATAGGCAAGGGTTCCGAGCCTAATACAAAAATACACCAATTGGGACAGTTCCACAGCAAGCAGAGCATCTCTGTGTGTAGTCCAGAAACCCTGTCTGCACCCTTCCAGAGGAAGAAGGTTCTGGAGCCTGAAGGATTGGGTTGAGGTAGGAATGGGTATGGGTGTGTGTTCCCTTTGCTGCAATGCTTTCCCCACTTCTGACCCCAGCCACCAGCACCCCCTTCCCTGGGCTGGGGCGTCACCCTGATACCCTGTACTTCCCCTTTGTAGCATGCATCACTCTCGCAAATACAGGTATCCCCGGCTTTTTGAAAGTCTGCATAAGGCCTTTTTTTTATCCTTGCCCAAGAATATATTATGGACTTGCGAGACAGAGAGAGAAACATCGATGTGACAGAGAAACTTGATCGGCTTCCTCCTATTCTTGCCCTGACCGGGAATCAAATCCACAGCCTAAGTAGGTGCCCTGACCGGGAATCAAACCCACAACCTTTTGGTGTATGGGACGATGCTCCAGCCAATGCAGCCACCCGGCCAGGGCTACCTTTGTTATTTTTTTAATTTAAATTTTTAAAATTAAACTATAGTTGGCACACAACATTATAGTAGTTCCAGGTATACAACATAGTGCTTCACCGTTTCTATACCTTATGACATAACCATCATCATACCTTTGCTTTCACGGAAGACCTACATCAACCTGTGTTCGGTGACCTTAAGACATTCAAAGAGGATTTTTGTGTTTATGAAACAAGGCGAGAAGTGAAAATACAGTTCAGCGTCTGCTTTGCACAGGCTGGTAGAGGGGCTGTGGGCACCCCGAGCAGCGAGAGTGGACCCCGGATTCAACACCCGTACCAGCCAAGCCTCACATGTACCTGGGGCACTGTCATCACCAACTGGTCCATGCCGCGTTATCATCATCAACCCTATTTTATGGGTATCTGGAAGGAGGCCCAGGAAGGTTAGGAATCCTGTCCTGGGTCACACAGCCAGAGCTGGGAGCAGAAGGGCTGCTTTCTCTGCCACCCACGTGCCTGTGCCTCCTCAGCCAGCTCTGAGGTCCCACGTCTCTCCACGGGAACTGGCTGCCGATGGCGGTGGAACCTGGAACACTGCCCCCCGGCAGGTGGGCAGACTTGGACACCCACATGGCACCAGTGTCATCCACGTTGATCTTTCCACAGGTCGACAACCCTTATTAAGTTCTCTTGACTTGTGACCCAACAGTGACCCCAACATTTGACCTCTCCACTGTGTGGTGGTGCTGGGTGTATAACTGGACTTTTGGCGCTGGTAGAGGTGGGGGCTTGTGGAAAGCCGACCACTGAAAGTTTACTGCCAAGGGGAGGGTGTGGGGCCTAGAGCCAGGACCTAGGCCTGGTTTTCAAAACCAGCCTCCAGGCTGTTGTCCCCGGAAGAGGCGATCTCAGGGGCATCTCAGCCCTGAGCACAAAACAAAGGGGCAATAAGGGAGGAAGTCAATGAAGCGGCCTATCTCATTTATTTATTTTTCCTCCCCCATTTCCACAGAGGCTCCTCCGACCCCAGGCCCCCTGCCTCTGGTTTTCTGGCCACTTTCTGGCTCCTAACCTCCCACATTAGTGTGTCAGCCCCTCTCTGTCCCCTAATTGCTGCTCCAGAATTGGCTGAGTGCTGCATTCACCACCGCACAGGATTTCCGTGGGTGATAACTGTGGAGCCCGGTCACTCCCCAGCTGTCCCTCCTCTCCTTGGGGGTGTCTATTGACAGCAAGTGAAGAATTCTGAACTCCCCTAAGTCTGCGACTGTCCTTAGGTGTCTCACCTACACCCACAGCTGACCGAGCCTCTTAGTATATAAGCAACCCCTTGCCCTTACATTGTCCCCCACCCCCCCAACCCCCCAGCCTTTTAAGTATAGGACTTCTCCAAGGGGAGAGATGAGAGATACGATACCAGGGTTAATTTTCCAAGGCGGGTTGCTCATTCACCAACCTCTAGTCTGAGGATTGCAGGGAGGGACCTCCAGAGGCCACTGTCTGGGCCTCCTTGGCAGGCCTTGGCAATCAAGGTCCCACAGGAAGGAGACAGGGCACCTGCTGTCCCCTGGTGGCCATCCTCACAGCCTGTGCAGCCACCCCACTGCATCAGGAACTACAGGATGATTAGTGTGACACTCAGAAATGTACCTGTGGCACGTTCAGGAAAGTACACAAGGCAGAAGCTCAAGAAACGTTCACAAAGTAGACGTACAGGGTCATCAACACAAGCCAGTAACAGAACGTCTCTCACTGCCAGAGCCCTTTCTTCTTCCTCTTTTTAAAAAAGTCCTCCCCTGAGGATACAGTCATCGATTCCAGAGCGAGGGAAAGGAAGAGAAGGCGAGAAACACAGAAACACCCATCTGCTGCTGTCTTGCACGCGCCCTGACCAAGATCGAACCCGCAACCTAGGCCTGTGCCCTGAACAGGAACTGAACCCTCAGATTTTCGGGTTATGGGACGACCCTCCAACCGACTGAGCCACAACAGCCAGGGCTGGAAGCCTTTTCTTACGTCCCAGCCCGGCCACCGCTCCCCCTCCCAACCCCAGCCCCCAGCAACCACTGTCCTGACCTCATTCTCACCCAGGACCAGTTTTGCCGTGTGGGGTTCACACTGAAAAAGCCAGATTCCACAGAGGCATGCAGGAGACTTTAGTTTTTCTTCTTCGACAAGATCTGGAGGCAGGGGGCGTGCTGGGGCTGCTGACCTGGGTGCTCTATTTTATTTTCAGCTGCCAAGACCCCTAACTCCTTAGCACCACCACGTACCCTGTGAGGAATTTGGGGGAAAGGAGTTATCTCAGTGAGAAACTTAGCAGTGGGCAGAATGCCAAGTTGGGGGGCGGGGGCAGGGAATGAGATAAAGGAAAGGAGGCATTAGGAGGTGATAGGGGCCCCACGAAGCCGAGATCTCCAGGGGGGCTGCCAGGCTCCCAGGAAACTGACCCCCATGTTAACTTTTTGCCCAAAGAGAGAGAAAAGCATTTCGCCCACTCCCCACCATACCCGCACCGTCCCTGTTTCAAACAGGCATCGCACAGCACAAGTGTCCTGTGAGCCACAGATGCCACGCTCACTTCTTTACTGTGGAGAAACATGCGTGACATCAAACGCACTGTCGTCAGCGACGTTGTGCGACCACCACCCCCGTCCAGATCCAGGATCTTGTTGTCACCCCAGAAGGACACCGCACAGATCAGTCACGCTCCTTCCTCAAAACCGTGGTGCCACCAGGTAGGTGACAGTGCCATAACCGCCTGTCTGGGCTCGAGGGCCTTTTCCATCCATGACAAGAGGGCAGCTACCCTTCCCTCCCTTATACAACAGCTGAGGTGCAATTGTGAGCTTCCCGGTAGCCACGTTCAAAAGAGAAAAAGGAAGAGATAAAATGAGTGCTGATAACCTCCTCAGCCCAATTTATTTAAATTGGTATCATTTCAACATGTCATCACAATCAACATAATTGTACAATAATTGTAAAATAATTTATTTTCAAGAAGTCTTTGAAATGTGGCGTGTGTTTCACGCACACGGCATATCTCACTTCGGACCAGCCACGTTTCAGCGCCCCCACGGGGGCTACGAGCTACCATGGGGGACAGCGTGGCTTCACGCAACCCGCAGAACTCAATCACCTTTCCAAAGGGTGATCATCACACATACACAAGCATTCTGAGGCTATGGTCTTATTTTAACTATAACTTCATTTTCTTAATTATAAAATTAATTATGTGTAAACGATACAGAAAGCAATCACCCACCAGCACCAACACAAGCAAAAATGTAATCCCTTTTTGGCACTCCGTATGTAATGATCTCTCCGTCGTTTCTTTCTCCTCATTGCTCCCCATAGTGGCGTCACGGTCACTCAGAGGTGGGAAACCACAGGCCCAGATGAGGGCTCACCCAGGGGGAAACGTGAAGACTTCCCCAGAGTCAAGGGTGTCAATACCCAGGACCACGAGCCTGACCTGGCTGACAGGGAAGTTGGTGAGCTTGTGTCTAAGATTTCTTCCAGCCCAAACACATCCCAGGGCACTAGGATCCTGTTCACACCCAGCAGAAACACACACGTACACACGCCCACTACCCAGTCTCCAGTTTCACCCCGCAGAACAACCCACAAAGGACTAAGTGCACCTCTACTCAGCCTTGCATGCCCACTGGGAGCCACCAAGCTCAAGAGAAGAACGTTTATTTAGCATCCATGCTCAGAAAGAAGAAAACCGAGCTAAAACCCGACTCAGTATCCAAAGCTATAAAAACATTTTTTTTTACATTCCCAGAAACTTCCTGCCACATGCCCCAAGTTGGAAAAAATGTGCTGTTTCATATGTTTATAACAGCATCTGATTTAATATTATACAGTTTTGCTTCGTCAGAAACCAGGACAAATACTTCCAGATTGATGACATCCTTCCATTCAGAGACTAAAGAAATCCTAGTTAACAATGCGGCCATTCCACTGCCCGAGGAATAGCTTTATAATTCACTGGGCCCGAAGATTCCTGAGAGACAGGTTATTTTCGAGAAGGATTTAAGGTTTTCAAGCTCTCAATGAAGCTTGAAATTCATCTTTTCCAGTTCACACACAAAGATTTTCCTCTGAAGCTTGGCCGGGAGGTGGGAGGAGAGAAAAACCAGTTGGCACAAAGAACTCCCTGGGCTCTTGGAGAGCAAAGCCACTCACCAGCGTTCCGAATCCTGACCTTGTCTCAAAACAAAACACAAAAAGGCTACACCACTGGCTCTCATGGTCTTTGCCTTGTTAATGCCATGTTTGGGGCCTCTTATTGGTGAATTCATTAAAAGACACTAATTGATTTTAAAAAGAAGCAAGTATTCTTACAAAGCATCCTTTCTCACTTACCCATCCACCCCCCCCACCTTCCAGGCATTGGGTACAAATTTGCACACAGTTATTAAACCCCAAGCTTGGCCTCCTCCTGGCTAATTGATTGGGGATTAACTAATGATAGGGTAGTTAGCTCAGTTGCTTGGGTCTCTAATGGGGTCCTGAGGTTCCCTGAGGGCTGGGGGACAGGTGTTTGGATCAGTGTGAACCCATCACCGAAAATGGGCATATCCATGTTTAACCAAGATGTAATCAAGTGAGCTCTATTTTTCTAAGAAAGCCAGGATTTGTCACGCCGCTATTTCCACATCATTAAAGAGAACATCAACATGAAAGTGGGGTCAGAATGTATGCATGAGAACTTGAGCTATAGAAAATCAGGTGAGCGTTTAGAACAGTTGCGTCCTCATAAAAAATGGGAAACTTTGGGTCTCACTGCAGACCCACTCTGGGATGTCTGGGTGTCAGATATAGAAACACCCATTTCAAACACAGTTCCCAGGTGAGCCACGTACACAGCACAGAGAACAGACACCAGCCTCAAAGTTCCCTCCACCAAGTCATAAGAAAAGGTTTCAAAAGAAGATTGTTGGATTAAACCAGTTTCTGGTGGAAGATGCTACCACTCTTTGAATTAACTCTGCTTTTGAAAATTTTTATTTATTGATTTGAGAAAGAGAGAGAGAAACATCGATTTGCTGTTCCACTCATTTATGTATTCATTGGTTGCTTCTCATACATGCCCTGATTGGATATCAAACCCACACCCTTGGCATAATGGGACGATGCTCTAACCAACTGAGCTACCCAGCCAGGGCCTGAATTGGCGAGATAAATTGCTTGGGCAGCTATGGCCAGAAGTCAAAAGCCTTGAGTTCTAATTCCAGCCCATCACCATTAACCTGGGCAAGTTAATTAACTTTATCAAGCCACACTGACGGGAGTTATGCAATTAGGGAAACGTGTGATTGTCATTCTGGAGCAGTTCACACAGGCGTTTACATCCACCCGACCCCCCTGGATGGTCGGGGAGGTCAAACAGCAGGCAGCGTGTGAAAGCCTTCTGCAGACTTTGTGGTAGTCCCCGTAAGCATGGGAGGCACAATTCAAATGTGGGCGTGGTTTTAGATTTTTTTAAAAAGTCCTATTTATTTTTTTGAGCTCAAAATGTCTGTATCATTACTGACAAAAGCTAGGCTGGAGAATGTGGTTTACAAATATAGAAGCAATGGAATTTGTAAGATGGGCCAGTAGGGTACATTATGTTCTTCAAGGCCTCTCTGTAGTCCAGAAGAAAAAACATAGATCCTCTTTTATGTTCCAAATCAGATTATTTCTAGCCACATATTTCTAGCCACATTGACCGACAAAACCTATCAGGTTATGCAGTGAAACTCGGTGAATCATAAAGGCACCCTGAGAGGAAGATGTTCTGCACTTGAACTTAGCCCTCTCCAAAGTATCAAAGTGCCAGGGAGTCCCAACTCTGAAATTAAATCCCCTTACAAGTGAAGGTCCAAAGGCGTTAAAACAAGAAGTTAAAGTCTGAAGTTAAAATCTCACCCTCCATCAAGATTAAGTTCAAAGACATTGTAGTTCAATTTCTTATCCTTGTTAGCCTTGGCAAGAAGAGTTCTTGATGTTCTGGGTGGGGGCGGGGTTCTTTTCAGTGTCTGTGGCCTGGGCTGTCGCCCCAGGAAGGGGCTTTAGAGTTTGGATGAATTCACCTCCAGGTCTCCGATATGCCTCGCTTTATTTCCTTTTTCTATTATTATTTTTTAATTGTAGTAAAAAAAAAACTCTTAAAATTTACCCTTGCGGCCACTTTTCAGTGCACATCCAGAATATTAAGTGCACTCACATTGTTGTGTGACCATCACCACCGTCCATCTCCAGAACTCTCTTTATCTTGCAAAACTCAAACTCTGTCCCCATTAAACAGTAACTCCCCGTCCCCTACCCCGCAGGCCCTGGCGGCCACCATCCCACTTCCTGTCTCCATGAATCTGAATACTCCAGGCCCCTCAAATACATGGAACCTACAGTATTTGTCTTTTTGTGACTGGCTTATTGCACTCAGCAGAGTGTCTTCAAAGTGCATCCACGTTGTAACAGGTACCACGATCCCCTTCCTTTTTAAGGCTGGATAACATTCCAGCGTGGGCACCTGCCACACTTTGTCTGTTCATTCTTCTGTCTGTGGACGCTTGGGCTGCTTCCACCTTTGGCCATGGTGAATAGTGCTCCTATGACCATAGTTGTATGCCCCTCGCTTTGGGAACAGATCAAAAAGTCCCAACCACCCAGAGCATCACAGCACTGTCCCCACACCAATAAAATTTCAAAAATAATCCAATCTCTAGTCCCAGAGACGTTCCAGGCAAAATCGCGTTTCTAAAGCCCCACGCGCGTAATCGATACTGGCAGAGGCCACAGCGGATTGAGAAGGGAAGACTCTTCTAAGGGAAGAAGGTCCCAGGTTGTCTTTGAAGCGCTCCTCAGTCATTGCCAGTGACCACGATCCACGCAGAGGTTAATCGTGGCCCCGTGTTCACCATATCTGGGAGGGATGAACTCGCCCCTGCAAACAAGCCTGCCTTCTCAGAGACTAGCCTTTCCAGCATTACTGCCTTCAACGCCGTCTCATGGTTCAGAATGAAAACACAATTAATGAGGGTTTTTGAAACAAGGATTTATACCCTGCCTGAGAAGCTTAAAATGTGGCCCCCATGAAGCAGGGCCAACACTTCTGAGTGTGACATAATGAGAAGAAGACGGAGTATTCGATCCATCCTACGGCTCACGCCCAGGGTGTCATCTGCCAGCACAAGGGTTACCCACTGGAATGACGTAAAATGTCAGAAACAGCTGAGGAAAAGGGATACCTCCACAGGAAGCACAATGTGGGCACCGGAGCGGGGTTGGGGGGCAGGGAGGTTCCTAGAATTTAAACTCTAAGAGAGGTCGGAGTTCAAGAAACCGAGGTTGAACAACACACAGCAAAGTCTTGAAATCTTCATGTTGTCCCTTTTCAAAAAGCTCTATTTTGTCAGCAGAATGAGAAGAATACAGCTTTAAGAACTAAGATTCACCCCATCAGGCATTAACGGCATCCAGAAACTATGTGAACAATCTTAGTCGACATCCCCAAGACGTTTAAATCTGTCCAACATAAAACCAGAGGGGGAATCGTTAATTTTCTCAGTTTTCTCAGGGCAGGTATACCAGATCTCTCAGCCCCACAAAAAGCTCCAAATATATTCTCTAGGACTTTAGCTGCCTTAAAATATAGACGTGCATTTATCTTGGCCACATTAACGAGATCTGTTTGACCAATACATTTATATTTATGATGACTAAGGGCAGATTACGCTTGTTAAAACTTGTCCCTGGGACATGAAAACACTCCTCTGTCATTAATACATTTTGTAATATAAACTGTGATGTCAGGTCAACGTAAAGGGTAAAAACGTTCCGAAAGTATGCACACATCATTTTTTAAAGCAATTGAGCCTAATGGAATAACAAAGGTCATCATAACAAACCATTACGGCCTTGGTCTTGGCAACTCGAGCCCCAGAAGAATCTCCAAGAAACGGTCATCATTCCTCCAATGTTATGGCATCCAGACGACAGGAATGGCTTGCAAATGAGTCATACAGGCTCAGATCCTCGGTAGCTATGTGAGCGCGGGGCGATCAATTATTCATGTGTTTACAAAGAGCTTTCTCGGTTGATGTTAACCAGAGCTGCTGGCAAAGAGGTGCTCTCCAGCTGTCCTCGGCCGTCCTGGCCTCTGCCTAACAAGCCGCTTTAATTGCTTAATCTGGAAGGTGTCCCTCCCCGAGACCAAGCAAATACAACCTCTCTGAGACTTTCTCAGGTGTAGAAATATTCGTCAGAAACAATGGGGACAACATTACTTGATTGACAGCACTCCCAGCAAATGTCTAAGAGAGGGAAAGAGTTAGACTTGACTCAGAGACCACAGGGCTCCACCAGGGCGGAGTCTGGACTTGAAGACACCGGTCAGGGATTGGTGGTGGGTAGAATGAAGGGAATGAAGGGGGAAAAATTCAGGGCTATGGGCTTATAAGGAGAAAGAGCAGTCTAGAACGTTCTGTGAAGGGAAGAGAGTATGACTGAGGACCTCCAAGGGGGGTTAGATTAGGTTGGTCAACAGCCAAGCATGAGTGAACTTGACTTCCCCATCAGCCTTGGAAGAAGGAGGATGGGAAGTCATTTCTCAGCCCTTTTTGTTACTTAATACAACCTATGGCCTGTCCCTGAAGACTAATAATGGGATTAAGGCGACTCCTCCTTCGGAGCTAGGGGAGGAGCAGGGGACCAGGTGGCCCCACCAGGCCCCCATCGGCTGCATTTGAGGGGCAGCAGGGTCCCAGTCAACGCTGTGGCCTGGGCCTCCTCCTCCGAAGATGGTCAGAGCTAACACTGAGATCCCTCAGATTTAAAAAGTATATATACTGTTATGTTCCCAATTCCAAAAACAGTAGTGGTGCGGAGCCAGAGTCTTCCCCTTGCTTGCAATGGGGTAACTTGAGATGCTACCATAACTCTCTTGTCCATTTCCTAGAACATGGTAGAAGCAGACAAAGTCTGGTGTTCGTGACAGGAGATCACAGTATAAAGTGTGTGTTTACATGTGGCCTGGGGGCAAGAGGGGCCTCAGGTAATTCTGCTTAATGTCTTGGGAGGCAACTCTACTTGGGAGGCATTGCTACAGAAGGTGAAAAACCCTAACCCCTCCCGGCGCATGGAGCACCCTGGAGCATCTCTATTATGTGGTTTTGCTGTAAGGCCAGGACAGAGAGTCTGTGCCCCCTTCTCTCCCTAGTCCACCTAGCCACCCATGAATGGGGTTTGGAAAACGAGTCCAAAGGGAATGCTTCTCCCTCAGACCCATAATAGGAAAGCTGGTCTAAGACACACTCTCCACATCTCCTTTAACCCTTCACGGGGTCCCATCCTTCCACGGGGGAGAAGTCACAAGGAAGCATGCCAAGAGAGGCTCCCTCCACGTGACCAGGGGGCCTGTGAACTTCCCCAGGCTTGCCAGGCAAGTACTTTTCCTACTACTCATGATTCCTTGCCCTGGTTGGTGGTCCCTGGAGATCAGAGTGGTGCTTTTCCCAGGGGATCAGAGACAGAACCCCCTGGGTGTGAACCGCCAACAGAATTCTTCCTGCGGGTCTCCAGAGCCTTGAGTGGGCTGCTGGCCTTTGAGGAGTGAGGCAGGCACAGGACTTCCCAAAGCTACTGGTGCACGGAACTCTCTGAGAAGCATCCCTCCAGGCAAACTTTCCGAACTGCGTGGACGATTAACCGTAGGGAAGTGCAGGGATGGCACACGGCAGCAGCGCCCTGACCATACCTGTAATGGACGCCTGGTCTCGGAGCTGCACTGTCTGCCATCATGGACTATTGGAGTTTGTCACACTCTCAGAGTTCTGGGGGGTGGGGTGGGGTGGGGGCACCTGCCTGGCACTCCAGCATGCCAGCACTGGTGGTGACACCCCATAGATGGTTTCCCAAAGTCACACTCAGCTAGTCAAGCTCACCCGGCCTCCACCCATAGTTTTACCAAAAACTCCTCACCCTGCCCCCAAATTACTAGGCATGCTAGAGGAGGAAGGGCATTTCACATTGCCATACTACTGCCTTGCTTCCTGAGCCCACCTGAGTGAGTTCTTTCTGCCCTTGCATGTAGAAGATGCTGCTTTTACCTCCTGGTTGCGGATTTCTAACTTTTTCCATCCAGCCTCTCAGCCGCCCGCCCAGAGCCCTCCCACACTGTCCATGTCCAGCTCTGGCCTCAGAACCCCACTGTGACTGCAGCCCAAAGTCGCCACCAGAATGAAGCACCCATCCAGGCTGAAGGCTTTGACCTCAACTCTTCACCACCTGCAGCCGCAGGACCTTTCTGAGGGCCAGGGGTAACCTCTATCCTTGAGCCTACAGTTCAAGCGGAAGGGTGTATACATGTTCAGTATCCCAAATAACGAGACATCAGCCCTGCCCTTAGCATTAGCCGACTCATAAATATCAAATAAACACAAGTAAATGGTTTTTAAATCTCACTGACAGGAAGCCTGGCAACTACTTGGAGATTCTGAGGCCATTGGAACCTCTCTCTTCAAATAGGAGTTTTCCCCACACTCTGAGGAGCAGAAAAAGGAGTACCCCCTCGATGTGAGGGTTACCCTGCAATGCAGGATGACAACAGGTCTGCGTGCAGTGTGGTCTTTGCACAGATGGTGTGGCTGGGGAAGTGCATCACTGCTGACAGGGGGTTAGAAATTCACGTCCAAGCCATCTCACCTGTCCAACTACAAATATCCAGGAACAACCACCCAACCAGCCTTGAGTCTCTCACTGGTTCCTAACTATTGGCTACTCTCGGAAAGCCAATATTCACATAGTTTCTTAAATCCTGTGGGCTTTCTCCTGTGGGTTCCCGAGGTCCCATTAGTAATGCTATTCTGCTAAACTCTTATTTTTGGCTCAGTCTCTCTGCAGGTTCAACACAAAGTGGACTTATGGGGGAAGCGGATGAGCCAGGTTATTCGATTCTTTTCTTTCTTCACCTCACGGCAAGTGTGCAGAAGACAGACCACAATCATTCACCAACCAGAAGACACAAATACGTGCACCTGTTAACGTGGAATTTTACCTTCGAGCTACGCTCGATTCCAATAATTTCTGACCCCTTTTGTAAAACCAGTGAAAAATGCACAGCTTTTGGTAAACAAAACAAAACAAAACAAAACATGGTTATGTGATGCTCCTTCAAAAACAGGAGTTTGCTGGGGCGGCTGTGTGAGTGAGCTCACGTCTGCAAGCCCCAGGCCACAGAATTACTGCCTTTCCCTTCTTCCTCCCTCCCCGAGTCAGCTCTCAAAGCCTGCCTCAGAGCGCAGAAGTTAATAAGATCTGAAACTAGTTAAAGCAGCTCCCTTTTATTTACATTTTTGAAACTTGTTTTTCATGATTTCGTCATCTTCCTCATAATACAAAGGACAAAACAGGAATGACATCCTTTGTCAGAATGTAGTTACCCAATTCCATCAACAGAAAAAGTAGATACTGGCTTTTAAACGAATGGACCTCTGTTTTCCTCTTCTCCCAGGAAAGGTCTTCAGTGGTGTCATTTCGAGGCACACAATCACGTCTCTTCACATTTGTGGACTTCAGAAGTTTCTTGCCCTGAACTTGAAGTTGAGTGCCCAGTCAAGCATCGATGGGGCTGCAGGGGTTCAGGAGGGCTCCGTGACAGCACAGCAACCCTTCCAGGAACACATATGACTCTAGCAGAGAAGCAGAAAAACACCTGGAGGGTCCCCGACTTCCTTTAAAAAAAGAAATTCTAGAATAGAAAGCTAAAACCCACCCATAGACATTTTTTTCCCAGTCTTTTCAACAGCATGGCCTGTGCTGCCCTTCAGTGCCACTAGATGGCACCACCTCCTGTCAAGAAGGTTCCTTTGGGTTCTTACCTGCAGAGGCTCTTACCTATCATTTCTTTCCTGGGCAACACCAAAGGGCATCTCAGACAGCATCCAACCAGGGGTCTGCCCCTCTGTGGTGCTGCTGCTCACTGTCACCTGTCAAGAGAAGCTCTGCGTCGTGAGTGGAGTATGTCTGATGCTCTTGTTTCACCGAGAGGACGTTTTGGTTGGTCTTGCTTTTCACACGTTTCCTATCAGCACGTGACAGTCACCTTGCTGTCACAGGTGGGATGTCCAGCCTGACACTGCTGCTGTCACACAGCCCAGAGGCTGCGTGCTATGAAGTGTTCATCCAATCCTTGTGGACACGGACTGAGGGGCAACCCTGCCAGATCCAAGAACATCTGTGGCTCTTCAGTCTTCCCCGAAGGTCCTTTCAAAAGATAGTCCAGGGCTTGAGGGGGAAAGCAAAGTGATATTCCAGCCTTATTTGGGGAGGTATTTAATTTCCATTGCGTGCCCCCCCACCACCACGCAGCAATAAAACCTTCCAGAATATTCCAGAACATTCCCCTCCCTCGCCCACTCTTCCTCTCTCTCTCTCTCTCTCTCTCTCTCTCTCTCTCTCTCTCTCTCTCTCTTCTTTTTCCCTAGGGAGCGGTAATGAGATGATGGAGGTTAGAGTTCTGGGTAGACGAATGTAGAAGGAGAAAGAATTATTCCACAATCATAGTGAAACATGGTGTCAGAATCTTGTCATTGTAAGTGACTTCCCGAAGTCCTGCTTCGTTATTGAGAGTGTATTTCTCTGCTTTGAGCACCAGGGCCCTGGAAGCCCTGGGGCACAAGGCAGTCCAAAAGAGAAAAGACTTGGAAACCACAGATCTAAAGAAAATGCGAGGGATCCGTTCCCCAACGCTGTACTTCTTCCAGCGTTGGCACTTGCGAGGACATCTTTTAAGGACATCTGATCTTCCAGGACCTATGACTGGCCCAGCAGGGACACGGGGTCTCCCACTCTGATCGTCCCTGGGTTTTCTGGAACAAAGTACTGTCCAAAGAGAGGTTTTTTTCCATATAGTTTTTGTTCAGAAGGATCACAGAGGCAATAACTACAGTAGGAGCGAGATTTAGGATAAGTCACACCGCACATTAACGAGAACTCAAGCCCGCACGTGGTTTCCTGTCGGTGGAGCTGAGAGTCCACCCCACAGCGCCGTTCCCATCAAAGTCTAATAGAACAGCGCCTCCCTGTGCTCACACTGCAGAACTACAATCAACGACCGAATCCCCACATTCTTTCTCCATGCATGTTTCCTGTACTTCACATATTTAGATCTAGGTTACCACCTTCCTTTCCCCAGACATCTCTCCTCCTGACGCCTCACGTCTGTCACCAGGACCACCGCCCCTCTAGTCACTTTGAGCCCCTCCCTGACACCTTTGCCCTGGCTTTCCACAGCTGGTGCCCAGTGGCCAAGTGCCGAGATTCCTCCTGCACTCCACCCTTTGGATTTGCTCCCCTTCCTGCCACAGTCACAAGCTTGCTTCAAGCAGGCTCCGACTGCAGTACTAACTTCTCTCCCAGCCTCTCTTCCTCCTACTCCCGGCCCTTCCCTTCCGATTCTTATTCTTACCCTGGTCTGATCATACCTGGGCTCGGGAACTTTCAGTGGCTCCCCAGTGCCTAGAAAATAACACTCTAAGTGTGCATCTGGGCATGCAAGGGACTCTACCTGGCCCTAGACAGCCTGGACCCCCTGCCCCTTGCATGCACCTCAGCAGCACTGCACTGGACTCCTCCGGGTCCTGTTCCCTTTGCATTTTACTGGCTTCGGTGGGACGCCCCTCCCCAGTTCTCATGCATTCAAATTCTACCCTGTCCTCAAGGCCTGGGCAAATGGCACATTCCCAGGTGGGAAGAAGCCCAGGACACCCCAGCCAGGAGTATTGACCCCTACTCAGCTTTCTCTGCGCCTCCAACACTCACAGGCCTGGTCAGGTAGCATCGGGATGTATATCTGTTCTACAAGACAGGGAGTCCCTGGAGAGCAGAGACTGCATCTAAGTCCCCTGTGCTGCTCCCACCCGGCGTGGGCCCGATGTTGCCATGGACCCATTGTCATTTGCAGAACAGATGAATGCGTCAGTGAGTAAAATCCTCTATGAGCAGTGGTAGGAACATCTTCATCAGAGAGAACGCCAGAGGCGCCAGGGAGATGAGCAGGCATCTGGGAATATGGCAAGAGGCCCCCTCTCCCCCGGGAGAGAGTTTTCTTTCAGTGTCTCATTTAAACTGACTCCAATTTTCCACCACTTTAATATGGAAAACACTTTTTACAGAAAGCATCCATTACTTTTATCAAGCTTGAAAAAAAAACCACTATTGTAACAACTTGGTCCTAGTTTCTTTCTCCAAATAAGAAATGGCTAATGAGAAAACAGTGAGGGTTGAATCTCCTCAGTTAGGTTTCTATTATGACCTTGGACCCCGGGCTCCCAGGTGCCCCTCCTGGCCTGCCTCTCTGTCATCATGCAACAGCGGGGATACCCAGGGATCTGCGTAGGTTGGAGGGTGACCTTTTCAGGATCAGGGGGCAGGGATCAGCTGCTTCTGTGACTTGGGGTGTCTCCTCACCTGCTGAGCTCTGTAGTCTGGGCCTGTGATCATCCCAGGGCGGGACCTGAGGGTTGGACCCATGTGCATCACACAGACAGTTTATAAAGGACATGACACCTGTCATCTCAGTCTTCACAGCAAGCCTACGTGGGAACTGGTGTCATCCCCGTCCCACAGGCAGGTCTCAGGGGAGTAACCACCTTGCCTGAGACCCCAGATCTAAGGAGTCGGGCTGGGACCAGAACCCAAGCCTGGCTGACTCCGTAGCCAGCACCCTTTCAGTCAGGCATGTGGTCCTGGGCAGCCACAGACCTGGTGAGTAGGTGCAGGGGCCTGGGAAGGATGCAGATGGGTAACATTTGCTCGTCCACACGAAGGTGTAGCCACTCGGGTGTTTTGCCCAACCCTGCTCACCAACCGCTCACATCACACTCACTGCCCCCCAGGTCACTTTGGGGTGGGGAAGCCAACGGAGCCCTTTGAGGGCTGGGGGTAGGGCAAGGGGGTTAGTTGGTACAAGCACAGCTCTGGTTACCTGGTTTGCAGGTGGTGGTCCACTGCACTGTTTTTGGAATAGAAATGAAAGCACTACAGGAGCAGAGTGTGGCCCTCGGTGGCCCAGGCTGCCGGGCTTCCCTAGGTGCCCTCCAGCCCTGCCCTCCTAACCCAATTCTTGCCCCACCTCCAGCTCCTGCTGGGGGGACTCCATAAATGAGATCGTCTGCACCCTCTTGTGGGCATGATGAGGCATTGCAAGCGGTTATAAAGTCCCGTGCACACCAAGATTTTTGCGAATAAAGAAAGAGAGACCTTGAGAAGCCAAGGAACTTAATGTCACACAATGAGCAGGTGATGTGCCAGATTGGGGTGGGATGTGTCACTGTCACTGTATCTACCCTCCTGTAGCTCAGCACAGTGCAACCTAACACGTGGAGCCAGGCCCTTATTGTCACAGTATTCGTCTACCCAACCACACCGATGCACCCACGAAGCAAAGGGCTTCCTCCTTTCTATGAGGAGCATGATACTTTGGAAGCAAGAATGGTCACCTCCCGCCACTCCGTAAGTGTGGAAGCCACTGCCCTTAAGAAAGGAAAGACTAATTCCTGACTGTTTCACAGACAAAGGTCCCCGTAGCCTCTGGCCTGTGGGTGACAGGCCAGCAGAGGTCTCCTCAGCCCTGGGCACCACGAGGACACAGAAGAGGGAGGGCAGGGTGGCTCCAAGTATCCTGTCCCATGCCAGAAGGGCGCTCTGGACACCACGTTTGCTTTGCTTCCCAGGATTTAAGTCATGCTGCTGGCTTTCTCTGCAAGATTTATGGTTACCTGTCCTGGGGAGAACATCAATTACTACCATGGTGGCAATTTAAATCTCAGTGAGAGGTAGGAGAAGACACCTAGCCTGGCTGCTCTGTCTCCTGGGGAATTAGGGGCAATTGGGGGAGGAGGTTGGGGGGCCGCAGAAAGTCTGCGGATCAGGAGAACTGGCTGGTGGTCCCTGTGACCCCAGCCTGCCTGTGTTTGGGATCACTCTGTGTTTGGGGTCAATGATCCTCTATAAACACAGGTTCCCAATGGAGAGGGCACTGAAGACTCTGAGGAGCGGCCCAAACACATGGCGTGTGCTCAGAAGGCTGTGTCTGCCAGGGCAGGCGCTGTCTACATTCACAGGGGGAGGTGCCAGACACCCAGCCACTGTGGGTGGCAGAGAGAACCAGACGTGTGATAAAGGATGACGGCCAATTTCCCCAATCGCTTGGCTGGTTTGACACAGCCTCCAGTTCTGCCCCGTCACTCTCATTCCCTGGAGAAGAGCACCCAGCGCCTGGGCGAGAGGGGGACCTGCTAGTGATCATCACATCAGTTGAGTGTGGCAGAGCCAGGGTCCCCAACAGCGACGGGCCAGAGTCATTTCTGGGCTAACAGGATCATCAGCAGAGAGGGCTGGTGCTGACCAAAGGGAACTGAATTGTTGGCTCCAGAAAAGTCCAAGGGCTCGGTGAGAGGTTGGAAGGAGGGGGAGGCAGCAGGACTTGGGGGCAATCCAGGGGGCAACTCTGGCTCCCTCCGTACCTCCCCCCTCATGCTCTACAAGTGACACCTGGAGGTGCAAGTCAGGGTCAAGGCCAAGAGTCTCAGAGGTGGCCACGATGAGACCTGACACCCCACCTGTGACCAAGGAAGACAAGCATTGTTAGTTCACCTTCAGAGTTTCGCCAATATCTGGTCCCAGCTTGGACAGATGGCAGCACTGAAGTGCACGGATCCTGAATTGTTCTAGCAAAAGCAAGGCAGGTCGGTGGCAGGAAATTGAGAGAGGACACATACGAATACACAGGGGTCGGCAAAAGGAGGTTTGACAGTTGTGAGTCCAAGAAGCAGAGTTACTTAATTACTGTTTACAGACATAATACATAATTACTGTTGTGTTATGATTTATTAGCGATTGTATGACTTGTTTGTATTATGACGGTCAACCTCCTTCTCCTCACCCCTGTATATAGTCTTTTCTCATAATTCTGTTACCCAAAGACCGCGGGCATTAACATTTTGGTTTACAGCCTTCCAGCCTTTTACCTACTCAGGCGCATTTATATGATTGGAAAAGTAAGGTCAAATAAAAGTGTAGTATGTGCCATTTCGTAGAAGCTTTTAAAAATTAATGTTATTCTAACTTTCTATGCATTAAACTTTTTTCTAGAATTGTGCCTTTCACATTAAGTTTTTAATGGAAATATTAAAGGAAACATAAAGGGAGAAAGAGGAGGGCAAGGAATCCCACAGTTATCAGTCACCCAGATTCTGTTTCTCGAGAATCTGACACATTTTTTTCCTGTGTCTTTTTTTTTTTTTTTTGGATAGTTATCTACAGCACAACCCGGACATCACGCCACCTCCCCTGCATCCTTCAACACCTTTCTCCTCAACATACGGACGTTTCTTACATCACCTCAATATCATTACCACACCTAATACATTTTGGGTATCACCTAATACTCCATCAGTCATATAATTTGCCAAAACATCTAAATAATTTTTTTAAAAAATTGGTTTGTTTGAATCATGAAATCTCCCTGAAAATTAAAACCTTATGTGCAAACAATCATTCTAGGGACCCAAACCAGCAGGAAAGTTTCCCAGATTCTCAGTTATCAGGCCCCCGTCAGCCCTAAGACTGTACGTGTGGTGGAGTTCACTGCTTCTTCTTGGAGACACTATATTCCTACCCTCTCCCCACTCCTACCTCTTCAGGGGCTCCAGGGGGTCCTTCCTGCTCATGACACTGGTGTCTGGGTCCACTGTCGTCAAAATGCACCTGGACACACAGACCCACAGAGCATCAGCTACGGGACAGAGTGACCTCGTCCCTCCCGTCCTCCCAGGCAGTGGTCGAAGCTCCTTACCTAGAACAAGCCATCACCCTCTTCAGCTCCACGTTTCCAAAACGAAGCTCATTCCACAAATCCTAGGGGATGGAACACAAAGTTCAAGGGAGCTCTCCTGAGCCCTCTCCCTGCCTGGTGACTTACACCAAAGATGGCAGATCATGCATCAGTCCTGAGAAGCCACACACCTTCCTGTCCCCCCTCTCTGTGCCTTGGATGATGTCAGTTCATTCACTTGAAGTGAAATGCTCCCCCTCCTCTTACTTGTGAAGCTGTGATGGAAGGTTGCCTCCTTCAGGAAGCCTCCGGGACTGCCCCTGCTTGACTCAAGGAGGGTGGGAAAAGAAGAGGGCAGGAGAGTGGGTGAGAGAGAGGAGGCAGCTGGAGAGAGGTTGTGTCAGATCATCTGGTGCATGATTAAGGAGGATTAAGACCCTAAAGCCTTTGCAGATGTGACTCTTGTATCTCCCCTGGCCGAGGGGAACGAATCAACAGCCAGCCCCGTGGCCTTGTTCTCTCTGTGTCCCCACTGGTGGCTCACAAAGTATGCCAGCTCAGGAAGCTCCGCAGCATCTGAGGATGGCTGCCCGGGGTCCCTGCTGCCTGCTTTTCGGAACAACTCAAAGCAATCAACGGCGTCCCCTGAAACCAAGCAGGGGAGACAAGACACCCACGTATGAAAAGTTAATGACCAGGGTTCTTGTTAGAGCTTCCAGAAAAGCGAGAAACGGCCTCGGAAGGTATCATGGCACATGCTGGTGGAGGTGTGCAGGCGGGAATTGTCCTGGGGGTTAGAGGACAAATCTTCAGGATTTGCGGCAGAAGTGGGGTCTGTACTGAGTCTCCCCGGGGGCGGGGACGGGGGGGGAGATTTTGAGAGGCCCCAGGGAAGTGTGAGTAGGCTCCAGGCAGTCGTTAGGATGGGGGACATGGGGAGACAAGGATATCTGATGACAGCCCTGACCTTGAGCTGAAGATCAAAACCGGTAAGTTAAACCTCACCTGCCCCTTGTTTTGGTGATCACAACCAAGAGACAGAGTTCCAGGTTCAGATGTCTAACTCTAATACTGTGCATTATCCTAAATATGGGTATCCAATTTTTCTCATAAGTCACTAAACGGGCCTCAACTGCCTGTTTCTCAACAGGCCAGAGAGCTGGGCACCTGGGTTTACAAGAGCCCCAGCCTATAATGTTCACATTATCCCAACAGGGGACACTGTGGTCATAAAAAAAACACAAAAGATCCCAAAAGGAGAGAGTGTTCCAGGGAGGAAATTAATTTAAGAAATATTTCCACAGTCCCTTTTATGTGCAATAAAAACTGTTAGGAATTGATTCGCAGATAAATTAGGTAGAAATTCCACCATATGAGGAAAGACTCTATTTGGCAAAGGGGAAGAAAGAGAGAGACTATTGTATATTCCAGAGCTGTGTTTAACTTGGGCAAAGAACCCGTGAAAGCCCTCCTGCCTCCAGAGCACAGCACCTGGAGGGGCAAGGAGATGGGCGTGGGAGAGGCTTTGGAGAGAGATGCAGCTCTGCTGGGCCTGGCGGTCACAGCCACCTTTTCCAAGGAGGCGGCTTGTAATCGGGACTTTTAAGGAAGGCCAGGGGTTTCTAAGTGAGGCAAGGGGCAGGATTCGAGGTGACCTGTAGGGCAGTGTTAGAGGTGAGGCAGTGGACCACGCAGATGTGTGAGGGAAGGTATGCCAGGCAGAGGCACCAGCCAGTGCAAAGGTCCTGGGTCAGAAAGGAGGTCAGGGCAGCTGGAGCAGAGTGACAGAGGAAAGGAGAGTGTCAGGACATGGAGCCCCGAGCTAGCGAGGCGTGGCACCCCATGGGAACCTTGACAATCATAAAGATCCCATTTTTTACTTGAAGAGGGAGGGACGCTCATGAGAGGGTTCTGAGTAGGAGAGTGACACCCATGGGACCTACGGGCTTCCTTCGGCCATTGTGCTGAGGATGGACCTTGTGAGGTGGGGGGTGGTCAGGCAGCAGCAGCAGCAGCAGCAGCAGGATGACCAGAGAGGAGAGGTGAGAAACCATGTGAGAGAGGGCAGAGACGTGGTCCCAAAGAGTGAGAAGGGGAACGGGGAAGAGGACAGAGCCACCAGGATTTGTCTATCGCTTGAATGCAGGAAGTAACAGCAAGAAAAAAACCCGAGGCATTTCCAGTTTGGGGCCTCAGCCAGTGTAGGGAAGCCAGTCTGTGGAAGTCAGGGGTGCTATATGCTGAGATGGGTGAGACCAGGCAGAGCAGACAGGGTGGGGGGTGGGTAGGATTCAGCCCCGGCTCTGGGACATCCTGAAGTTGAGATTAGCAGCCACATAGAAATGTGGAGAAGACAGTAAGGACATTAGTTAGGGGATCCTCAGGGCAGAGGCTGTTCTGAAGAACAGACCAGAAGCATGGGTATAGAAAGAGATTGTTACAGACTGAATGTGTGGGCCCCCTCCACCCCCCCCCTCCAATTCTTACATTAAAACTACGCCTCCAGCCCCATGGTGGAAACGCCATCTTCCCTAAGAGAGCCACTGGCTAAACAGGAAGGCCCTCTTCAACCAGACGGAGCACACCCCATCCCTGTTCTGGGGCCCACACTCCTCACATGCCCTCTGCTAAAGAAATCAGGCTGTAGGACTCGTCTGCCACCTGGGAAGTCTCCTGAGAAGCCTCAGACCCTGTCCTGCTCCCTGAAGCCGCATCTCGGCCTCATGTGCATCTGGACCCCCACACTGATCGGGGCTCAGTGAATCAAAAAAGTGAGCTGTGTGGGAAAGGACCAAAAAATAACGCATGTTTAGAAATCACCTAATCGAACGCCAAAGACTCTCGTACCTTAAAAATCCAGGAAAAGGGCAAGGAAGGCATAGTGTTACCTCTGTGTAGGCGGCACACCCCGAGGTTACGATATTGGGCCCGAAGTTGGCTGCTTTGCCTTTCTGCTGCAGCCTGCAGTTGAGGTCCACCAGCGAGGCCTCTTAGAGGACCAAGCGTGGGTTGGCGTCGGCGCACGTGACCTGAATAGGAGGCAGAAACTGTTACTACACAGGTGCACCGGGGGATTTCTCAGAACCCTCCCTGCAATCCCCCGCCCCCAATCTTTCAAAGTATTTCTCTAGTCCACTTTATAGCAAAGTCAGTGACTCAGAAGCTTTAACCAGCCTTGCAGATAACAGGAATTACAAGATGGAGTGAAGAGGACATGAACTTGGGATCCTAGAGCGGCCAGTGGGCAGGTGCCCATGGGGAAGCCAGTCCACTTCATTAAGCCGCTAGTTTTGCAAATGCTTTAGTAAGGTGGTTGGGTTCGATGACCTCATTATGCCTCAATAAAAAATTCTTCAGAGTCCATGAGTATTTACTTTTTAATGCAATCTGCCAATCAGTGTTGGGGACTTGAGGGACTCTGCTGACCCTTATTCTTTAATGGCCTAGTGACTGGACCACATGGCATGGTGCTATACTGACCTGCCTGCTATGATAAACCCAAACAGCCTCGTCCCTATAAGGGCCAGGCGGGTCACTTTAAGCCTGGGGGTCGCCCACCCACATTCATTTGCCCCACTGTGATTTGACCCCAAGTGTACTCCAACTGTCAAAAGGCCTGACTCCCCATGTGATGGCGGAATGGAGCGGAAAAGATACTGCAGAGAACCGTTTTGAAACCCTAGGAGCACCAGCAGGCTCACGTAAATAGCCAGGTGGATGCTCAGAGCCGGAAATGCAAGACTCTCCCCCAATACGCAGAGGCTGCTGCCAAGGGAAGGGCTGGGCTTTTGTCCATCGCTATTGCCTGCAGGCTACCCAGCAAAACAACAGAGCTGAGCTCGGCAGCATGCACCCTGTCTGATGGGCTGGAGACAGACTGAGGGCTCTCAGCTCCCAAGGGAGCCTGCCTTCCAAAGGACACCCCAAAGGCCAAAGCCAAGGGATGCGCCTCTGACCTGATCTGTGGGCTGGAACACATCCTTTATTTGGTGAGACTTCCTGGGTTGCATGTGAGGCTCGAAATGCACCAGGCAGCAGGGCTGGGTCTTCAGGAAGCCAGTGACCCACTGGGCCACTGTCTCACCACAATCCCTGCCCTGAACCTCCAGGCTGTGAACCCTGCAGGGGTGGCAGGAGCAAAGAATGGCCATGGCTTTGAAAATCTGAACGCCCTACCATGTCCTGCCCGTATCAGAAAAGCCACACCAAACTGTGATGTCATTGTCATTCCTGAGTTATCAGGAGACACAATTCTACCCTGTCCCTGCCTCTGTGAATGAATATCCAGTTTTCCCGAGACTATTTATGAAGAGACTGTCCTTTCCCCATGGATTATTCTTGGCTCTCTTGTCAAATATCAGTCAACCATATAGGCATGGCTTTATTTCTGGACTCTTGATTCTGGTCTGTTGATTGATTGTCTATATTTACGCCAGGACTGTTTTGATTATTATTGCTTTGGAGTATAGTTTGAAATCAGGAAGTGTGATGCCTCCAGCTTTGTGGGTCTTTTGTGGTTCTAAGCAAATTTTAGGATTATATTCTTTTCATGAAAAAAATGCCATTGGAATTCTGATAGGGACTGCATTCAATCTGTAGATGACTTTAAGTAGTATGGACATTTTATCAATATTAACACTTCCATCCATGAACATGGAATATCTTTTCATCTATTTCTGTCTTCCTCAATGTCTTTCATCATGTCTTATAGCTTTTAGTGCACAGATTTTTCACCTCACTGGTTAAAATTATTTCTAAGTATTTTGTTGTTTCTCATATATACTATTTTGAATGGCATGGACTTCTTTATTTCTGTTCAGCTATTTGTAGTTAGTGTTTAGAAACACAACTGATTTCTGTATGCAGATTTTCTTATCCTGCAACTTCACTGAATTTGCTCATTAGTTCTCATAGTATTTTAGTGGTGTCTTCGGGATGTTCTCTATGTAAGATCTTTTTATCTGCAAAAATGTTATTCCTTCCTTCTTATCCATTCTAACTTGACCTCCTAATAGTCAGAGGGCTGATGTACATATGCTACACACAGTAACGAGACCCTTTTATCAGTAAACACAGGAGCATCTATCTGCCTTGCTCTTTGCTGGGTCAAGAGGAAGATTATATGAAATGAACAAAATAAAAACACCTAAATTCATCCAACCCAATGCCTATTACCTTTCAAAGTAGTCATCTTGGGAAGCAATGTAATCATTCTAACATTGATCCTGTGGGGGAGCTCTGCCTGCAGAGTCCCCCTTGCCCCGCCCCAGCCACCACAGATAAGAATAAGTCTACCAAGACATGATCTGCTTGGGGAGGAAAGGTGGCCAATCTCTCAGAGGAGAAGGACTTTGAGCCTGTTCCTCAATGGGCTTTTACTGGGTTTAATTTGCATAGGAATACAGGGTGTAAAGTTCATCAATCATTGTCAGGCAGTAATGATCAAACAATAGATAACATTCAAGGAACTAACAGGGCTTATTCTGAGTCAGGGTCAGTTAGCTAAAGGGTCATAAAACTTTGGGAAACAAACTCATTTTATGCTTGGACCCTTAACATTTAAATTGAGGGCATTCTTAGCAAATCAGGTTTCACAGGATTGTATGCATTCTTTCTTAGACCTGATGGCCCCAGGGAACTGCCCAGTCCAGCACAGGGCCGCACCCAACTCCAGCATTGTTTCAGGCTTAAGTCAGGCAGGGGATGCTGCAGCCGAGAGATTAGGAGACTTTTTACAGATAGAGTGAGGACTCAGGCTATTGAGGGTCTATCACCCCTTTTCTATAGTCCCCTAAGTCCTTCCCTGATGGCCCCCGTGTGACCATGCCTGTCTTAGGTTGTCCTTCCCTTGAGGAATCTTACTGGTCCTTGGCTAACCAGTCATACACCCAGGGCCAAGCAGGGTGAAGTGAAGGGGGCACAGGCTGTGTCCCTGCTGGGAAGATAAGCTTGGTATCCTTAGCGGCTTATGGTCCCAAGGTCTCTTTCCTTAGCCTTAGCCATGGGGGGGTTACAGCTTCTGAAACCAGGCAGGGTGGTTCCCAACATAATCCTAAACAACTGAGAAAACTCACAAGCACTGAGCCCTGTTACTTTAAGTCAAACAAGTAGATAAAGCCCCCCAAATCCTAATATTCCTAAAACCTTTGACAGAGATGATGTTGTCTAAGTAACCCTTATGAGGGCCCTAATTCTCTGCACCCCAGATGCGGATGGTATGGCTTGTGTGAGAATCAAGTGACAACCTCCACCAGGAAAACAGGTGTGCTGGCTATGGTCATGACCTTCTGCAGGTGACCCCGAGGCCCCCCAAAAGTCAATAGAAATCTTTAGGAAACTGTGGGCTGAAGTTACAACTCCCCCATAAGAGAATGGCCTGGGCTGTAATGGAAAACAATCCAACTGATAGGGGACTTAAGAGTTGGAAAATTTTAGTTTCAGGTAAATCGTTATGAGTTTAGCAAGTACTGTATATGTTAAAGCTTTTGTTTCAGAAACTACAGCCCTGGCTGGTGTGGCTCAGTGGATTGAGTGCGGGCTGCGGACCGGAGGGTTGCCGGTTCGATTCCCAGTCAGGGCACATGCCTGGGTTGCGGGCCAGGTCCCCAGTGGGAGCCAGGTGAGAGGCAACCACACATTGATGTTTAAAAAAAAAAAAAAAGAAGCTACAGATAAGACCCACCCTGGCTCCTGGGAAAACAGCCGACCTCCTGGGGCACTGCTAAAGACTACTGCCTGGGGACAAGTGGAGGCATCTGGGCCATTGTGTTCCAGGGAGGGACAAGCAACCACTGTCCCTGGGAACAGCTCCCCGCCCAGGACAGGAATGTTGCAGTTTCTTCTACCTGATCCTCCCTGAATTTCAAAACCCCCTCACCACACCTTGTTTATTCCCTGCTACAAAAACCTTGGCCTGGAAAGAAAAGACAAGATGGTCTGTTAGGGTGTGAACCTGCCATCTTCTCCCATCGCCAGCCATCTGAATAAAGCACCCATAAAGATTCAATCACGTCATTGCTTATTAGGTTCGGTAGTGACAGGCAGCCCAAACACCTGTGTCTTTTCCAGTGACACATGGCTTCTTGTCCTCTTTGCCCAAGAGTTTCAGCATCTCTGTTTGCAGTTTCCAAAAATGTTCTTGTTTAGTCTTTGGGGCACAGCCCAAAGCCTGTATGGGATCAAGCAAAAAGTTCTCACACCACTTCAAATGGGTTAAAAATTACATGACAAGAAAGTTTTCACCCCAAGAAAGAAGGGGTGAATGTCTAACCGTGGCAGACCAGCAGGAACCCAGATACAAACAAGCACAAAATAGAAGCCACCATGGACATTTAAAAAATGCAAATTACATCAACCAGACGTTTCCCCCTACACATGGCAAACTATTTTTTAACATACTGGTCAGAACGTAATTAGGGAAAGATGCCCAATAAACCGCTCGTGGCCATATAGCTGGTAGGACCATTCTGCAAAAACAGCTCAGCCACATAAACCAAAAAGCCGGTCCGGACCTACACTGTTGTTTCTAACTAAACCACTGCTCAATTGTCCCCTAAGGAGATAAGAGGAGCTATGAACAAAGCTGTATGCCAAGATATTCATCACATTCTTCTTCCTACCTGGAAAAAGTTAAACAACAATTCCAATGTTTAAATGCGGGGACACATCACAACACACAGAGGATGCCCACGCAAGGAAACACTGCACCGACATGAAAAATGGTATTTCCCAAGAATTTCTGACAATGTAAGAAAATACCAACACATCAGCTTTGGTCTATAACAGTATTCCAGACTTTGATCTTCTGTATTGTGTCCATTTGGTTTTAAATGTATTAGCCATAGAAACAGAAAGGGAATATGTCACAATATTAACTACAGTTATTTCAGGTGGGTTTTGTTTCTCTTTCTTTGGGGGGGGTGATATTTTCTAATTTTTCAACTATGAATGTATATTCATTTTACAATCATAAAAAACACCAAATTACAATAGAAGTATATTATTATGTCTACAACTCCAGGATATTATAGAAATTATAATAATTGGTATTGGCCCTTGATGAACTTCTAGGGGGGGTCTTCAGACATTTTTCAGCTCACTACATTTTTGGATGTGATACATTCTACAATAGGTTATGTGTTATTACATTTAGCGTTCTAATTCAAAAGTCAGAAACTGGAGAAAAAGCATAGTTAGGCCAAATTTTAATCCTCCCATAACAGGATGAAAAATCAACCCTAGGCATGACTTCTTAGAAGTGATGCCAGTTTTCCTGGAATCTCTGCCTCCTCAGCCCTCATCTGATGGTGGGGAACCAGAGCCTTTGTACAGAGGGGCTCCTGGAGGACTCCCCACCCTCCCTGGGATTCATATCCCTGGGCATCTGCAGGTTGGATCACTCTGCTGGTGATAGGGGCTTGTTTCTATTTTGGAACTTCCTTTTATTAGACCTACATATCACCAGTCACAGAGCCATTTGTGACTCCTTGCTCGGGCTGGGAAGGTTCCCAGTTTATCCAGGAAAAGCAGGGCAAATTCTGAATCATGTGCAGATCTAATCTCACCTCTCCAGGCCACTCCCCGCAGTCACTCCCTCCCCATTCTGGTCCTCTAGCCTTCCATGGTGTTATTTGTTCCTATGCTTTTGTCCCCAGGGTTTTCTCGCATAGGACTTTCATGTCTGTCACCTGTCCCCTCCCCCCCTTGTTCTGCTCCCTTTAGATTGTCAGGATATTGAGGACTGGCCCCCACACATGGTGCCTTTGCAATCACAGGTTCATTACTGATCATCTTTCTCAGGATCCCCTCCGTAATTCGAGCTTTCTCGACACTGCATGTGTAAGCACTATGCCAGGGCTAAGGATGGCCATTCCCTTACCTGCACTTGAACACTGCGTCTGCGGTAGGCATCCTGAGGAGCAGCAGCAGGTCCTCCATGGAGGGTGCACGGAGGGTCAGGATGTCCCCCTCACAGGTCACGGAAATCAGGACCAGGCGAGGTTCCTGGCGAGTGGTCACCATGTTCCTTGTCTCATTGATCACCAGCCAAAACCTACCATGTCCAGAACACAAGATGTATATGGGCCTCGGTGACAGGCTGCCAATCAACAGGACCTTCAGTTACGCACTGTCCTCTCTGAATCCCCCACCCCCCCTACCATCCCCACCACCATGAGCCTGGCGGGGGGGGGGCGGTGTATGAATTTGTGTGTGTCTATCTGTCCGAAACATCAACTCGGCAGCCTAGCCAGACTGAGTCTATCAGTCCATTTCAAAGGGTTTAATAACCACTCAAGCATCCGACATCATTTCTAGAGAGCACTCCGAGCTTCTTAATGAATTCTATTTTCATCTCAACTGCCAGAAAGTCTGATCAGCTGGCCCCAAGGAAGTAACGATTATGTATTTCCCATAAGACATGGAGGGCCCCCGCTGCCTGACACACAGTAGGCACTGGGCTCCTGCCCGTTGAAATCACAACGCTATATTGTTTGCAGGGCTTGGAGCTCAGCTGGCCACCTTCAATGCCATGTGCACCCTGTTGGATCCACCCTCCCCTTTAAAAAAAAAAATTAATGTTTCTGCAATCAGAACTGTGAATTCTGCCATTTACTGAAAGGCCTACTGCTAATATGGACAATATCGTTTCTGGCCAGCACTCCCGGTCTAGGGGTACTTCTCAGAAAAGGCCAAAAAGGAGACGTAGGAGCAATCGATAGAACCATCTCTGCGAAGAGAACCACGTTAAACCTATTGCTTGAGTTTTGGTCATTCCCCCTCACTGGATTGGACTAGCACCACTGTACAAGTGAGCTCGTTCTTTGGGGGTCCGGAGGCGTAAGGAAAAATCTGGCAGGTGCTTTGGGTCACCACCTCCAGCCAGTGATGGTGGTCCAGGTGCGCAGCTAATTAGCAGGAAAAGGTCAAGGTAAGCCTTTACCGGAACTGCCCTTTTATTGGCCCTTCATCCTGGACGGGGACAGAGCTCTGGCCTGAGCCAGAACCCTGGGACCAGCACATGAACGTCCTTTCTAGTAATTCTTCCCAGTCATAATGGTAGTCTGATCCTTCTAAAATACAAATCTGATCACGTCATCCCTCTGGCCAAGTCCCTCCATGGTCCCACCTCTCAGGATGAAACCCAAACTCTTGGGCGAGGCAGGTATTGTCACCTCCTGTGCCCTTGCACAGACCAGCCTTTCACTTTCTCCTCCGTGGTTTATTGCAGTGTGATATGTATATGATATCAAACACCTGGCATGCTCTTAGGTACATACCCCAAAAATTGAAACCAGGAGTCAGACAGACTCACACACCCATATTCTCGGCACCACCATTCACAATGCCGGAAGGGGCAGACAGCCCAGTGTCCGTCAGTGAGGATTTTTTCAATGTGATTTTAACCACTGTCAAGTGCACAAGCCAGTGGCACTAGGTACACTCACAGCGTTGTGCAACCTCCACCACCCTCTATGTCCAAACCCTTTCACCATCGCAAACAGACGCTCTGTACCCATGACGCAATGACCCCTGTGGCCCTCTCCCCCTAGCCCGGGAACCTCTCATCCAGCTCCGCGAATTTGCCTATCTTGGATATTTCGTGCAAGTGGACGCGTGTAGTATTTTTTCTCTTTTGTGTCTGGCTTACTTAACATCATGTTTTCAGACTTGTCTGTACTATAGCATGTATCAGAACTTCATTTATTTTTTTAGCTGAACTATATTCCATTGTGTATATGTACCATGTGTTTATCCATTCATCTGATGACGGACAACTGGGTTGATTCACCTTTCGGCCGCTGTGCATAACGCTGCAGGGAACTGGTGTACGAGCGTTTATTCAAGTCCCTGCTTTTGATTGTTTTTGGTGAATAGTCAATACCTAGGAGTATACCAGCCTTTGCCCCAGTGTACCTGTGTGTCCTCTCAAACTCATGGTCTTGACCCAGCAAAGTTCTTCTTTCTAGAAGGTTTATCTCCCAAGTTACATGTCTGAAAAATTCCTAATTACTTAAAAATTCTCAGTTCAAGCTCTGATGTCATTCCTGACCACACCAAACAGTTTCTGGTGCTCTGTTCTCTGTGTTCCCTGACACTTGTCACATTGGGTCAGTTGTCACATGGGACTGGAAGCCTTTGATTACATCTCTTGGCTACATAAGAGCATGACAAGAGAGAACTTACCATCCTGTCTGGTACAAATGCCAGCTCTTCTTATTATCCACTGTAATATGAGCTCAATACATTTTCTTGAATTGATGTAGCAAAATTACAATGCCCTTTTGCCTCTGAGCCTGCAAAATCAAAGCCTACCATCTTTTAGCGTTTGCGTAGAAACCTTGGCATAGCTGGGAGTCTTGGCTCCCTTCCTGAGCAGAGATGCATAGCTCACCTTTCAAATGTCTCAGGAATTGCCCTCTGGCTGGGGAGCTGGGGGAAAAGTTACAGCCCTTCAGCCTGCAGGTCACCCACAGAAGCTGCGAGGGCTGCTTTGGGGAGCAAGGAGTTTGAGGTGCAGCCTTACAATGAGGCCCAGAGATGGCCTGAAGCCAGACCCAGAAGAGGTCAAAGCCACTTGCTCTGGTGCCTTTGCAAACTTTGCTGAACCCCAGCAATGCACAGAGTTTGCCTACCCAGGTAGACGAGCAGAAACTGCTGTCCTTTCGACTGATTTTGTGCTCGGCTTTGGTGGGCTCTTTGAGGTCAGGGCTTGGGGGCTCCAAGCTGCCCCAAGTTCTCAAGAGATGGTGACTAAAATTATTGAGGTGGGGACCAGTCCTGGCTCATAGCTTCTGCTACACATAAGTTTAACTAAATTCACTGGAGCACCTGGCACCTGGGGAGTGAGGCCACACCTCTTCAGGAGCTATGGATGTGAAAGGGGTGGAAAGATGGCCACCCTAGGAAAGCAGGTAGGGACCCTGGGGTGTGCTGCTGGGAGGCAAGGGGACCCTTTTCTCTTTGTCCTTGTCCCACCCAGCTCTCGGTTACTGGAAGGATCCGTGGCTTCCCCGCCACACCCCATCGCCACCGGGTCCTGTGCAGCCCCTCACCACCCACCCCCACCCCCACCGCCACCCCCAGGGCTGTGCCATACCTGTCCTGCAGGTGCCTCTGGCGCAGCCCGAAGGCAGTGCACTCGGCCTCGCTCGTCGCCACCCCCTTGCACGACTTGACCGGGTAGATCCACAGCTGCGCCACGGCGCCCACCTGCTGCAGCAGCCGTTGCCGTCTGGACCGTGTGCGGTGCCAGACGACTGTCCCCAGCGCCACCGCGGCCAGTCCCAGTGCGGCCGCCGCGAGCCAGGCGGGCCTGGGCTGCGCGGGACACCGAGGCGGTTCAGCACCCAGGAGCCCACAGCGCCCTTGGCTCAGCGGCTGCGGGAGCGCAAGGCAGGGAGCTGGGCGGGGTCACCGCTGTCGCAGGTCAGCGGCAGCCCCACGGTTGCGGGGCTGGTGCAACCCCTGGACCGGAGCCCGGCAGGAGGGCCGTTCCGTTCCGGGAACCCCTGCCGGGCCTGTCTGAGCGCCCTTCTCCGGGGGGCTGGGCCTCGGGCACTGGGTGCGAGAGCTGGGCTTCCAGCTATTCCAGCCACCGCTTCCTCCACCTGCCGCTCTGCAGCGGCGAGGCGGTGCGTCCCCCCTCCGGGCCCCCAAGAAGGCTGCAAGTGACCCACTGGTTTACATATTCGTGGGCTGTTGACCTAAAATAGACCAAAAGAGACAATTTGCGCACAAAGCGTGATTTCGAGTTAGAAGTCAGGCAGCGGCAGAGCCCTGTCCTTGGGAGAGGGGGCGCTGGTGCGCACAACGCGGCCTGCCCGGTGTCCAGCTGCCCCCCAGCTGCCCTTGGCCACCCTCCCGGTGGGGCCTCCAGGGGCCAGGGAGCCTGAGGCCGGCGGGAAACCGGGGAAAACAGATTCACCTGCCCTATCCCCTTTCCAACCGCTGGGTGACCCCACGCCTGTGAAATGAGGAACTGTGGTCAGAGCGACAGGTCAGTGTGGCTTCAGCTATTGGGGTGCATCCTTGAGCTCACCTCTTTCAGGAATGAGCTAGAAGGAGAAGGATCTAGCCCCCAGCCCCTACCCAAATGTTGACTGATGTGCTCCCATGGGGGGAGAGGATGGAGTTTATAACAACACATTAAATTTTCTGTATTTTGGTTTCTCTCTATCCCTAATTTCTCCTCAAAAATTTAAAGAGAAAATTTTGCTTCTCTGTGTTAAGAGTTCACTTTCAGGTGAGCATGACTTTTCAATTTCATCATTTCCAAAAGCTACCCAGGGACATAGCTCAATGAGCACCTTCCCTCACAGGGAAAGGAGGTTAGTCCCAGTCCCAGCAAAGGAAAACAGAGAAGGGACAGCTGCTCCTTACTGGCCACTGGGAAGGCTCCTGCCAGGTGCCGGCCACCTGCTACAGATGGGTGTCCAGTCCTCCCTGATGTCCCCCGCCCCAACAACAGGAGGTAACGTGTCGGGAGCCCGAGTATGTTTCTGCCAGGCAGTTAGAAAGGGTGAATGACAAGGACTGAAGTTCTAAATAAAATGACAAAGCCCGGGAAACAGACTCATCAATACCAAACAAAAAGTACAACAGAAAGTCACATTTATTAGTACCAAAGAAACCACAACATTATAAGTAGGTTAATTCCTTCACATATTATTACTTCAGTGAGAATTTTTGTTCAGTCATATCAAAAGATTTCATTTCTCTGTTATCACAAAAAGATTATTTGCCCCTAAAAAAAAAGACGCACAACCTTCCTCTCCGAATTCCACTCCACTTTAAACCCCAGTCTCTTCTTTAGCACACCTGGAGTTGCAGGTGGTGTATCTGGCAATTAAACACCATTACTTTTATACAGCTGCAAAGCCTCATAATCCACCATAAAAATGAGGTGCATAAAATAATTTCCATACTTGAGTGCAGCCTGACTCCATGATGGTCAGGTCAAGATCACATGAGCGGAAGGGCAACAGGACTCAGTAGTCACGTAAAAGCCAACAGAATTGTGTGTGTTCACATATGAAGGCACATCGGGACACCTGTTGTTCCTCATGTCACCTAAGACATGGAATGGTCGGTAATAAAATGTAAACATTCAGAAAAATTTGGCAGCTTTTGAGCAAGATTCTCTATACTTTCTTAGTCTCATCACTACTAGTGTCAGGAGGACAATAGCGACAGTGGCATTTAAAATAATTTGTAAGACAATTTTACTTATCTCAAAGTCTTCCTTACCTAAAATCTACACAACTTGCTTATTCCCAAATCACCTCTAATACTTTCCTTGCATTAATCAGGAGCATGCCTAACTCCACAAGGTCAAGAGCAGGGATTCACTTCCAGGTGGGGATGACCAGAGGTCGAGGTGGTGCTGTGCCTAAGGTTGAGATCCTCATCAATGTCTGCTGGATGCCGAAACCTGAATAAACAGTAAGAATCTAATTATTTGCTTGTTTCTCCTACCGGTCATACATAATTCAGACACCCACACAACAGTCACTTCTGGAGATGCAGGAAACACGAGCCGTGTTTTGTACCAAATTACCTTCCTGGGAAAGAACAACCATAAGACACAGTCAGCCCAGTTCTGGGGACAGCTCAGAGCAAGGGTGTCACACGACATGAGGGGTGCAGATGGGAATTACCCTGTGGAAGGCAACTGGCCAGGATGCTAGAAAACATATGCCTGTGCCCCACAAGCGGGTAATTCCACTTTAAGGATCTAACTTAGAGAAAAACTCTCCATTTTTAAATGCTCTGTCTACAGACACACGTACTAGAAAATTATTATTTATAATAAAATTGGATATAGTCCAAGAGTCAAATACTGTAAAATGGTGTTTAAAAAGTGTTATATTTATACAATGTAATGTTATAAAACCATCAGAATGACATTTGAATAGATTGGAGGGCTATGGAAGTGCTTATGATATATCTATCATACATATGATAGGTCTGTAGCTATGATATGATATATAGATAAATGTGATATATGTCATGTGATAGCTACATGATATATGTATAACATATCTGTGCATATACAGCATATGACGTATATTTATCTATATATCTTTATGAGATACACAATATATAATTATGTATATTACACAGCTACCCCAAGCCAACCAGAATAAAGTTTATAAACATGGACAAAAGGTGATTTCTCTCCTCTACTCTTCTCATATTTTCTATTTTCTCAATTGCCACAGTGAACATGCATTGCATTGGTAACGGAGCAGATGCACTTCTACATAATTACATTTTAAACGGATATGTGGACCACCCCAGGAGCCCTGGTGCGCGGATGCACTGCTCCTTTTGTTAAGGCTTTGAGTCAGCGTGGCCCCCCTTTCCAGATGGCGCTTTAGAAAGCGGGAGGCACTTAGGAATTTTCACTCCGGTGTGGGCCACACTTTTATCAAATCCTAAGAGGCACCATGGCTTTTATGCATTACTGAGATTTTTTTTTACAGGAATCCTGACTGTTACCATCTTTTCTATTTCAGCAATGTTAAAATGTGGGACAAGCTGGCATCTGAGAAGGGATGAAGCATGGTTTTGGCCATGACAATGCCAGATCGTGGCAGGCAGCCAAGGGCAGTTTCTCTCCTTTTTGCTCGCCACAAGGACAAAATCCCGTCTCGTCTCTGTGACCGTTCTGGCATCGAGCACGGGGCCCCACGTGGGGTACTTGTGGGAAATGACGCCAACAAGAATCACAGCTAACACGGATTATTCCCTGTGTCTGGTGGCCACGCTACAACTTCATATGAATTAATTCCCCATATAACTTGTGTTGGTTGTTTTGGGGAGTGCTGTCCTTATTCCCACGTTGCTGATAAGGTACTGGGGCTTCAAGGTTGAGTCAAACACTCAACCGAGCTGAAAAATGTTGCTGCTGGGATTAGGGACCCAGGTCCACCTCCTGCCAGGTGCCGACTGTGTAGTCCACTGGCCTATGTTGTCCATTAGGACGGTCACGTGAGAAGGTGGGGAAGGCCGGACCACAGTTAGGGAGAAGGATGGGCAGGAGTTTGGGACATTAGGTAACGTCAATACCTGGGTTGTGGATTTTAAGGGGCGAGTTACTAAAAAAACCTCAATTAGAAGGCTTCACACTGGCTTCCCTAATATTTGGGGGTCAGGCGTTATGTGGGCTCAGGGCTTTATTTGGCTCGACATCACTCTGAGAGCATGCTCCTCTACCTTGTAAGTCGGGGTCCAGCACCCTGATGCTCTGACTCTATTCGAGCTTTCCATCGTACCTTAAATACTCATTTGATGGAAAGCATCGCACGTTTTTTCCCCCAAGTTGATTTTGAATCATCTCGACATTTCCCCTTTGCTTTTCTGTCAGAGGCAGAAAAAAAAGATCAGGATGTAACTCAGGAGGGCCGGTCCCCTTCATGTTCTTATTCCTGATCACTCTCCTTTAACGAGCGGGGCCCAGCTACCTGTCTTTCCTCAGGCTCCTGTCTCCGCATTTTATAGCTGAATGGAAGTAGGATGGAGCAGCCTGGGTGGGAGGGTACCGGTGACAGAGGGGATTGAAAATAAAGGGCGTTTTCCAACTCCGGAGATCTGAACACAAGCTGCTCACTCTCCCAACTGTTTAAAGCAGCAAAACGTGGAAACACGTGGTAGTGACTTCAAGGCCCTGCCAGCCAGAAGCAAAGCTGGCCCTTTACCTCATGGGTCCATCACTGTACCATCCGATACACGGGGTCCCCAACTTTCAAGCTTCCAAGTTTTTCCACCGAATAATAGATCCCAAAAAGTGGGGATGACTTGTATATTTCCCTCTCAGAGGGATCACACAGGCGGTAGCTGAAAAAAGCCAAAATCCATCATTAGGCACAAAAAGAGAATTACAATCTAGGTGTTTTCGATACAATTCAAGCTTTCAACCCTGCCCCTCTGCTTGTTTATAAAGAAAGAAATGGCCAGCCTTTTTTGAAATGCTGACAGAGAAGTCTAGGGTACCAGAAGTCCAGTACTCAAACTGCAAATAATTCTGGTTTTTTTTTTAAGAAGTATCCTGCCCTGGCTGGTGTGGCTCAGTGGACTGAGCACTGGCCTGGTCAGGGCACATGCCCAGGCTGCAGGCCAGGTCCACAACAAGGGGCACCTGAGAGGCAATGACACATTGATTTCTCTCCCTTTCTCCCTCCCTTCCCCTCTCTAAAAATAAATAAATAAAATCTTTTTAAAAAAAGTATCCTGAGAGTCTAAACAATTTTTCCATGACTTCAGTTTGAGACCAAAGGGGAAAACACCTTTCTGTGCTACTTAAATACCACACATGCACTTCCAATCTCATGACTCAGTGAACCAAATGTGTATGTGACCTCCAGGAAAAAAAAATAAACCTCACTGCACCTTCAAAGGCAGAACAAAATGGAATTGTAACTCATCATGCTTCAAGAAATAAAAACCCTTCTCTAACCTAAACTCATGAGAAACCAAGAACAAAATAGAAGAAACGGAAAGAAAATGGAATACACCTCCCCAGAAATGTTCACTTAGGTTTAGAAACACATTTTATATTGAGAACTATAGCCAGCCCAAATTCTTTAAGTAACAGAACAGACACCCTGGCACAGGAGAGGCTTCTGGATAAACAACTCACTGCCTTCTATTTTTTCCTAATATTTTATGATACAACCTCAATGATTCTCACAGTCCTTGACATTGATTCTAATAAAGAAATTTGAGTCGCAATAAAAATAAAGGATATGATGTCTTCATTTGGGAAGAAAAACCCATGCGCATGTTATTAGAAATTGACGTGAGAGATACTAACAGTTCAGGACATACCATTCTACAATTAAAAATCCATCAGAAGTACTAGACTATGATGTGTGGAGAGAAAAAGGAGGTGGCGACATTCACATTAACCGATAGACACAAACCGGACCAGCAGGTAGAGCGAAAGGTGTCCAGGCAGACCACCTCCACCCACAGGCAGTCCTAGGTGGGGGAACATTGAAAATACACTGGACATGCATTCTACCTCTTCAGGGTCTCCAGTGGCTCCTTCCTGTCTATCACTCCGGTGTCTGGGTCCACCGTGGTCAGGATGCACCTGCCATGTAGTGACCGAGGGTTAGGTGACAATCAGGAGCCCAAGGGCGTGCCACACCCCAGAGGCCAAGTCTCATGAGAGCTCTTACCTGGGGCAGGCCAAAACCTTTTTCATTTCTGTGTTGCCAATTAGGATGTCGTCCCAGGTATCCTAGGAGAAAAGGAAACATTGTCTGTTGAATTAAGGCTTGTTTCTTCTTGGGCTGGTGCTAGCTATGAAGCTAGCCAAAGAGAGCAGTGTGGGAAGATGACAAGAACGGTCTCCCCCTGAAGACTCACAGGTGGGCAGCAGGCTGGTGAAACCAGGTTCCACCTCTGACTCACAGTCTCGGAAACCTGACCATCAGCAGAAGAAAAGGCCTTCTCTGGGGGACAGTCACCATGAGAATCATAAATGAACTCGAAGGCAAACGTAAGGATATGTTATGAGAAATGTGCAGTTTGCCAGACAAGCTCACTCTGTCCTCACAGCTCAGCTACCATGAAGCCAAGTTAAAACTGGGCATTTTGGGGGTGAGTAGGATATTACCCAAAGGGAGTCAGTCACAAGATTCATACATTCAACACTCCTGTCTCTGCACAGAGGCAGCCTGAGCATGCCATGGTGACCGGCCCTGCCCTTCCTGTCCATTTCCTATTGACATCCACTGTCCTGCCTCTCCCGCAGCCTGAGAGCTGCCCCTGGCCCCAGGGTGAAAGGGGGCCCCATGTGATTTTGCCATGAGGCTTGGCAGTGCTTGAAGGAGGCAGCTTTGTGCAGGCAGCTTCGACTCATGAACTTCTGAAGGGCAGCTGGGACCCAGGTCCTCACGTGGCTGTCCCTTCTCTGTGTGACACAGGGCAAGTTGCTCCATTTCTCTGAGTCTCAGTTTCCACACCTGGAAAATTCTACTGACCTCAGTGAGGACCAAGGTAATTATTTTCTCCAGAGAACTGAGGTAGAAAATTACATTTTATAATTGCCAAAACTTGGAAGCAACGAAGGTGTCCTTCAGGAGGTGACTATAACAGTAGGGAAATATGGGAAATCTCTTTACCTTCCTCTCAATTTTATGGTAAACCTAAAATTGCTCTAAAAAAAGTCTCTTTAAAACATTACATTTTATATGGTTTCTAACACTCTTTCACACACACATCCAAGATGTAATTTAAAGTTTTGCAAAATAATTCTTAGCCTTTCTACATGCAGTTTACTCTGATATCTTTTATCCTACTGTATTTCTTTTTTTTTAAAAAAATGCTGGTCAGCCTCCATTAATAGAATAACTCAATAATGAGCTGTGACCTGCAGTTTGGGTAACGAGGATGATTAAATGAGACAATGTATGCAGTGGGTCCAGCACAGCGCCTGCTACCTTTGAGAATTGTGAGCCGTAACTTATTATCACTTTTGTTGTTGTTCTTTATATATCGTTATTTTTATCATTGCTACTTTGGAAATCCCTGAAGCCAAGCAGAGATCGCTGTCCTCATGCCAGGGCATGAGACTTCTTATCTGAACACCCAAACGGAACCCTGGCTCATCCCGACTCTGGTTATTGGGAACAGAAAAGTCTGGTTATGATGATTTGCAGAAGCTTTGTTTTTCACCAGCTGCAAAGGATCGTGCTGCGGGGGGAGCTGGGATTCAAAGCACAGCTGCCTGGCTTCAAAGTCCACTGTTTCTCCAGAAGCTTCTCGGAGAAGCACTGCCTCAGGGACAAATCCCACAGTGATGGTTGTCCGCAAGGTTCTCCACTGTGCTTTCATCATGTGGAAAGATACAAACAGAACATTCCAGAGAAATGTCAAGTGCCGCTCCCCAGGGCAGCAAGCAAAGTTCGGGAACCACTGAGCCATGCGGTGGTCAACTATGGAACTTAGAAGCACTGGTTGATTTTGTTTTGTTTAAACTTCACTGCTCCTCGGTCCCAGAACACAAACACGCCGCAATGGCCCAAGGGAAGCTGCCTTTTAAAAATCTGCTTAATAATCAGAGTTACACAGAAAAAGTACAAAGTACTTTGGGGTGCAAAGAGTAAATGTTGTCCACGGCACTCCCCTGTTATTCTACATTTTTGTAATGAATAATGGCCTGAGGTTTTGCATCATGCTTAGGCTTGCTATTTTTTTATTACTAGTTGGTCTATTAAATATTTATGTGCATTATCACTTTGCATTAATATTTAACCAAATCTCACTAATTGGAAGGCAATGGTGCCTGGTAGATGGGTTAATGCATCAGGCTACTAACTACTATTGGGTTTCCTAATTTAAGAGAGACTGACTTAGCAACATTGGCATCATTTTATGATGAGGACTTCTTTTTTTTTTTTTTTAAGATTTTATTTATTTATTTAGAGAGAGGGGAAGGGAAGGAGAAAGAGAGGGAGGGAAACCTCAATGTGTGGTTGCCTTTCGTGCGTCCGCCTGCTATACACCTGGCCTGCAACCGAGGCATGTGTCCTGACTGGGAATTGAACTGGCAATGCTCTGGTTTGCAGGCCCACGCTCAATCCACTGAGCTATACCAGCCAGGGCAGGACTCCTTTTCTTAATTTGCATAACCAGAGGACTCTTCTAGAAAACACTGAGTACTCTAGAAAAATACGAGCATTACTATTTCTGTGTGCCACTGCAATGCAGAAATAAAAGAAATAGACTTGGTCAGTGAACATTATTTCCATTTAAATAAATAAAAAAAGGACTTTACCCACTCAAATTGCCTAAGGAACACAATTAGGCTGTATAAGCCTTGGGTTCAGCCTGACAAGTTACGGGAAAGCAAAAATTCTATAGGCAGGCGATCTATAGGCAGGAAAGCAAAAAATCTATGACGCCATCTTTTCTCCTTCCCCTGGCACAAGATCTTAAATGAAAATTAATAGCAAAATAATTTTTCCCTCAGTGGGATCAAGTCGAGAAAAACTGTATTTCCTAAAAGGAAAGTTTCTACACTTGATCTTCACCAAGAGGCCAAGAAGCCATTTAAAAAAAAAAAAAGTTCTCAGAAAATATTGACCCAATTACTGGATTCCTGTGAAAGAATCTTTTGCTTTGTGGACGAATTTGAATCTGGGATTTGGTAACAGGCATCATTTGCCCAAAGCGCTGATTCATTCGCCTTCCACAAGCATGTAATGGCTCCAGACTTAGGTGCAGCGAAGGGACACTCGGAAAAGTAGGAAGCAGAGAAACAGTGGACTTTAATGAACAGCTAGTGGGCTTCGGGCCTCAGTCCTGCCTCATGCACTGGATCCTTTCAAGGACCTGCACCTATTTTTTATTATTATTATTATTTTTAAAGAGGCCCCCAAATTGAAAAAAACTTCAGGTCCAGCCAAATCTGGATATGATCCTGGAGTGAAATACCAAGTCCCTTCAGTCAAGGCCATTCCTCCCCCGGGGGAGGGTGGGAAGGGGGGAGATTCTGAAGGGCAGGGTCTGAATCTGGCATCTCTGTGTCCAGGCCCACAGTGCTGGGCCCGTAATAGATGATTAATTAAAACACATTTTTAACACATGGAAAGAAACTAGAAATGAAAGAAACTAAGTAACAAATGACAGGAAAACATCAACAAGGGGACAGCGTCTGTCTACGTGGTTATTTTTAAATGATCAAATAGTATGAAGCGCCTACACGTGCAAGAATTTCTGTCAGGCTCTCTGCAAAAGTGGACCCTGCATGACAATGCTGGGCAGCAAACAAGGGCACATTTTACTCACACAAAAGGAAATGCAGGCACCCAAGGGAGCAGAGAGTTGAGAAGGTGTTTGAGGGCTTCTCCCCTCAGGGTACCATTTGGGATCTCTAAATTGGAACCTGGACCTTAGCGCCCAGAGGCTGGATGGAGTAGTCAGGCTCAGGTCCTAGGCCAAAGCCACCACTTACACGCGTAATATGCTGCATAACGCCTCCTAGCTTCAGCTTTCTTATAAAAACAAGCAGAAAATAACAGAGACTTCAAGGGGCTGGTGGGGAGGGGGAAGCGGGGGTCGTAAGGATCAAAAGAGAACTTGGAGGAAGTAATTTATTCGCTCGGGGCCTGGCACCCACAAACACCCAGTAAATGGTATTTGTTGTTGTTGCCTCTGGTGCTCATCAAGTTTCACCCCCACCCAACGTTTACGATCACTGAAGTTACCTCTAAGAAAGCAACACCCAGCTCTATGTATGCCCAGCACACACAGCAGGTTATAGCTGGGTTTTCGTGTGACTGTCCCTTCAGATCTACAAGGGGCTATGTCTACAGAGGATGGGAATTTCTGCGATCAGCCACAGGGAAGAGAGAGTCTGTGAGTTCCCTGGGAGACAACTTAGGCCACAGCATGCACCGTCCCCAGGGGCTCTTCACAGGCAAGTCACATGGATCCTCTTGGCTCCCACTTTGGGATCCAGGGCAAAATTCCCAGAGCCTCAAATCTTTGAAAGCACCCCTGGGTAGCACAGGAAAGGAAGAGATGGCTGTTCTCTGCATTCCCCATCAGTTGTCTCTGAGCTACGATTATATACTGTCAACTAGTCCCAGACTTGCTACAATTTGGATTTCCCCATTGCTTGCTTTGGGGCCTGAGCCTTAGAGGCTGAGCAGCGCCCCCCCCCCCCCCCCCCCGAGGCCTGCGAGAGGAGATGGCAGCAGCAGTGCTTGAACAACTGGACCAGGGGAAGGTGACTTGGGGAAGGAGTTTCCCAGCGCTGCCCACCCTGCAGGGTCTGAGCTGGCACTGGCTAAAGGTGACGGGCAATTCTGTTAGTGTCCTGAACAGCACGTCTGAGCGTAATGCACAAAAACAGTGAGCCGCTTACCTCCTCGAAAGCATCACAGCCTGTCACCACGATATTTGGCCTGAATTGGTCCATCTTCACTTTCTTCTCCAGTCTGGTATTCAGATCTGCCAGGGAGGCTTCCGAGAGGATCAGGATCGGGCTGCAGTCCGGGTAGGCCACCTGCACCAAGAACATGGCCCCATCAGGCCTCACTGTCCCATGAAATTCCTCAGGCCAACCTCAAAGCTAAGCCAAGTCTAGAAGCAAAGCCACCAGAGTGCAGAAGGGAACAGTGGCATCCAGGAAAGGAGAGGCGACCCTTCAGGCTTGGAAATGGGCAGCTTACGGAAGGTAGCAGCCAGGCCTGGAGCCGAGCTCACCCTCCCGGCCTCTCTTTCCTGTTCCTCACTCCAGCACCCAACAGGTGACCCCCTTCCTGCATCATCATCATCATCAATCAGGGGAAGGGGCTGCAGCCAATCAGCTCTGCTCTTGAAACAATTTCTTTCAGCCACCATCATTCCCTCAACCTGCATTTGATAAGCACCTGTATGTATCTACCAGGCCTTGTTGGAGGTGGGGAAATCGTAGAGAACAAAGCAGACTCAACCCCTGTGTTGACATCAGGAGGCCTGGGGGAGACCCCGAGGAGCCTGCATTTTACACTTCATCTTACTACAAGGTCAAAGGCAGAGAGGGCTGTTTTCTTCCGGAGGAGGGGCCTTGTCCCAGCCCCTGAAATAACGAGCCTGCACTGACCGAGAAGGAATCTACTTCTGTAATTTTAGGAAACCTGGGTTTAGTCCCAAACAAGCCTCTCCCTTCTGCCTCCCCAATGCATTCTCTCCTGAGCTTCCATCTCACTGGGAGGGTGGCGCGGGGGATCACCCCAGCTTCTCCCTGCACAGATATCTCCTGTATTCCATCCTCATGCATCCTGGAGAGCCCTCGGGGCTCTGGTACCCACCTCCCTCTCCATCCCCAACACCTGCCCAGGTGGTGCTCACCTGGCTATGCCTGCATTTCCTAACTGGGGGCCCAGGAGGCTCCTTGTGGGCCAGGAGGGAGGCGGAAAGGGAAGCCTGATGCACTGGTGAGGGTGGGGGTGAAGGGCAGCTCTCTGGCAGCTCACCTGGTAATTCTGCACAACAGACGGTAAAATGTTCTTTGATACCCTTCCCTTCATGTTCTTTTCAAACTGAACCAGCCTGAAAGATTCCGTTTTCAAGAAGTTGGTGAACCACTGAGCTGCCTCGTCACCACAGTCCCGGCCCTTAATGTCCAGACCGAAAATCCTGGAGGCGGGGACAAGAAAGACCAGAGTTACTTCTTGCATCGACAGATTTAGTTGGGGTCAGGAGGTTGGGTTGGGGCCTGAGACTCTCTATTCCTAACAAGTGTCAGAATGCCTAAGCTGCTGGCCCGTGGACCACACTCCAAGGAGCAAGGATTTAGGAAATTTTCAGAAGGGGAGCAGGATGCCTCTCAGGTGTGGGAGGTGCACCCTGAGCTGGGTCTGCAGAGCTGGTTCAAACTGGAATGCTCCCGTTCTCTAGTCTGTGGCCTTTAGCGAGTTATTTAAGTCCTCCGACCTTCCGTCTCCAGGGCTAAATAGGAGACAGTAATAGAGTACCGAGCCTACATGGGGAGCAGATTTCACTAGACAGCACAAAGGTTATTTTGCAGGAGTAACTATAAAAGAATTTTTCAAAGCTTTGTACAGCTCATCGAATTTTAAGTTGATGTGGGAACTTTTATAAGTTTCGTTTGTGGTGAAAGATATCATTTCCATTGAAATGTAAGTAGTAACATTCAAAATAAAATTATATTACATTAATATTTATAGAAAAAAATGTTGAGACAAAATAAAATCATGCTTTTAAAAGTATGCAATGGAATCTAAATGCCCTATTTTCATTTCCAACCTTCTCCTTTTTTAAAAAATACATGATTAAGGTCTTCTTTCATGGTCCACAGTTTTTGAAATTGCTTCTCTCCAGTTCTATCGAGATATAATTGACATAGAGCACTGCAAAAGTTCAGGCTGTGCAGCACCCTGTCCTGACTTACATGTGCTGAGGAGTGATTACCACAGTCAGGGTAGTTAACATGCATCACCTCGTAGCACATCATATGGCAGCATCACCTGGAGACATCACGCTGTATGGTCCACCCCCCATATTTACTTTCTCTTGTAACTGGAGGTTTGTACCTTGTGGCCATCTCCCTCCAATCCCCTTCCTGAGAACCACAGATCTGATCTCTTTTCCTCTGAGTCGGATATTTGGGGTTTGTTACTGTTGTTTGTTTGATGCCACCTATAAGTGAAACCCCACAGTGTTGGTCTTCCTCTGTCTGACTCATTTCACTTAGCATAATGTCCTCAAAGTCCACCCATGGGGATGCACATGTCAGGATTTCCTCTCGTCCCTAGGGCCCAGCGACCACTGAAGTTACTCACACGGGCCCATCCGAAGCCTTTGTTCTGCCTTCGGAGACCACAACAAGGCTCTTGCTCACGTTTTTCCTGTTCCCTCTGCCACGTCCTGGCCAACGCTGGTGCTTCCCAGCGGGGCCCTGCGTGTCAAGAGGCCCCCATTTCTAGGGATCCATGAGTACAAAAAACTTTCCCTCTTTATGACAGGCATTGCTTTGTCTACGGGTCTTACCACATCTGATTAAAACAGGTACTCCCAGGTACTCAAAGCAAAACCCTGCCTCATCTATTCGCAGCTGAACACTGGGCCGATCCCAACCCAGACTATACTTCTCGTAACCCTTTACCAACCTCGCCACTCTCTCTACAGCACAAACTGTAGAGCGCAGGGAGGAGCCTAAAGGAAACCAGGCCTGGCACAGGCCCCCCAAGACCCCAAACAGAGCACCTGCAGTTGTGGATCCTGTTAGAGGAAGGCAGCTTGCTCTGCAACACCAGCTGGTCCATGCCTGGGGCCTTGAAGGTCAACCGGTCGTCCTCATAAGTGATGGAGACCAGCACGAGGCGGGGTTCCTGCCGGGCCGTGACCATGTGTCCGTCTTCCTTAATCACCAGCCAAAACCTGCCGAGAAACAAGCCCAGAGTCACAGGCCTGGCTCATGTAATTTCTGACAGTCACTCTACTCATCTCCCAGCCACCCTCCAACTTTAGCCTTCTTCTCTGGCTCGCAGACCCCAACTTCTCTCCAGCGTGGGAGTTACCCCTGAGAGGTTCCGTGCTGGCCACTGCAGCTTGCAAGCAGTCTAAGGCTGGGATAAAGATATAAAGTTGCTGTCCCTAACATATCCCAGCCAGCCTCACTGCCTCGGCAACCGGGTAATGAATGCTATTCTCCCCCTCTCTCAGACAAGGGATGCCCAGGGAATGAGTAACTAGTTCTGTACTGCCCGATCTGAAAGAAAGAATAGGTCTGGAGTGTGGATTTTTTTTAAATGTTACCCTAACTGAGTCTCCCACGCAAAAATCCAGCACCTTCATTTCACACATAAAATGTGAGGGTCTCCTGTGGGGAGATGCAGAGCCTGGAGCTCAGATTCTCCAAAAGAGCCACAGTGCCATAGGTGACCAATGGCAGTGGGGAAGCAGAGTCCCCAGAGAGCTGGCAAACCTCCTTCCTAAATGTAAAAAACTGGCCTGGGATGCGGGAAGCACAGAGCCTGAGGGGGAAGGGGAGCAGGGACCCCATTACAGAGAGGAGGAAGGTGCAGGCAGGGAGAAGCCAAGAGAAATGACACTCAAGATTATGAACATAGGGAATTCATCTCTCTGAGGGATAGTAAGAATAGTCCGTGTAGAAGAGTAAGGGGATGACTTCAGCAGGGGTTTGGATGGATTTGTAAGTGATCAAGTCCTAGGTGGCGGCTGAGGAGACAGGGAATGACACAGTGAAGGTGGGCAGCCATGTTTTGTGCCTGAGGGCTCGTGCCTGTGCTCTGCTGGTGGACTTGAAACCCGCTCACAGCTCAGGGCGTTCAAGCCGAGCGTTCACGAATGTGTTAAGAGCTTTGATGAAAAGATCTCTGGAAATGTGAGACACAGAGTCCTGGGAGAGAAAGATCCCAGACCTTAGGTCCCAGTTCCAGAGGCTCGGGTTCAAAATGGAATCAAACAAAGGAGACTGTCTCCTGCATTCTAGCCTCTTCGTAGTTTTGTGTTTGAAGTCTCAGGTTGAGTTTTTTCCAGATTGCTTTAGAGTTTCAATGACCGTTCCATAAAGAAAGGCTAGATTAGATAGGGTCCTAGAGATCATCAAGTTCAACCTCTGTGTTTTGCAAATGAAAAAAAAAAACGAGTCTCAGACAGGCAAAGTCATTAGGTCCCCTGATCCTGGTCTACACTCCTTGCATGTCCAGATCACACACTGGTTTCACAGAAAGAGCATGAAGTCCGCACTCACAGAGACCTGAGTTCAAATCCATCCAGCATGGACCGGTTTTGTGATCTTGGGTGAGATACAGAGGGTCCTTAAATAACACTGTTGTGTGCTGTGTCGTTTCATGATGACGTGCCACCATGTTAGATAGGACAAGGGTCCCAAGCAAGGTCTGGGAAGGTCAAGAAGAAACCTTTTCTAGTCCTTCATATTTGCATAAACCCTAAACAGGTTTTCCTCTTGACGTCCCAGAGAAAGCCTTTACTTAGAGCATCCGAGTCGCTTGGGAGATGTTGACTTCACTCTTGGATGGGAGTCTCAGGAAATTACAGCTTTAAAAAACTCTCCAGAATTAGACGTCTGGGATGCAGAGGGATGGACAATCTCCCGTGAGTTACATCGTCTGTGTGCCCAATACTTCCTTAAAACAAACTGAAGTTTTTCCATGCCGTGGGAGTCTGAATTTTAAGAAGACAGCGGTATTCAGTGAAGAGTTCGCGTGTCCTGGAGTGAACTCAGGGCAGCCAGACTGCCTCTGCTAGAAGCTTCCTTGAACAACCAACTTGCACACCTCCCTCCCTCTAGACCCCCTAGACACAGGACCACAGCTAAACCATCCCAGTCAGATGTGAAGGCATCTTCATCCTAAGGAAATAAAGGACGTTCCATCTGTCAACTGATGGTTGCTGATTCAACGCCAACAGGAATCCCCAATTTAGAGCGTGGTGAAGAAGGAAAGTTTTTTCAGTGCAAAACAGCTCAATTATGAGAACAGTACAGCTGGGAGGCAGCCCTGGGGCCCTGCAGGCCTCCTGGGCTAGATAGTTCTGCTCTGATCCTTGGCAGTCTGCTTTGTGCTGCGCTGGTCTGTCCCATCCTGGGCCAGCCTGCTCTGGTCCATGCTGGTCTGCTCTGCTCTGCGAACCACCTTGGGTCTTGCAGCTCAGCTAGGGAGTTGAAGTCTTCAATGTTATGTAGTAAGGGAAGGTGCACTCTCAGAGCCAGAGGGAAGCTGGCTCCTGTGGGCCGAAGTCCTTGCCCCTGGTCCCTGATTGATCTGTCCTCACGCAAATAAGGACTCCATATCCCAGTTTGATTGGTCCAACGGGCACTGTCCTGATTGGTCAGAATAGAGCCACCCCCCCCACCCCCCATTGATTGCAGCTGTGCAGCTCAGATTGGATGGGAAAGCCTCATGCCTGTTGGTTGACGTAGAATTCCAGGAACTAACTCCTTTATAAGGGCTGGCTCAGGTGGCAGAACACCCTGCAGGTAGACAGTTCAGTGCAGGCCTCTCCCTGAAGCTGGCAGTTAGAGGCCCATATAGAGAAATAGCTGCTAGGCTCTGTTGTTGGTGTTGAATTTGCGCCCAGTTATCTACGAGGGGCCCCTGTTAGCAGATGTCTTCTTTCTCAGGGTTCGCACCTTCTTCCTCGATCACTCTTTCTAGGCATTGGCACTCTTCACGGTCAAGAGAGCCTACCCCGTGTCCAGCGGCATGATTCTACAAATGACATGCGTCTGTGCCTCACCTTTGCTGTGACTTAAATGACCAGACGACATCTTGTCTTTTCTGAGTAAGGAGAATGGAATGTCTACGTGCCAGACCCTATGCGCGCGGACACTGGAAGGACAGTTCTTCGCTGAAGTCTGCTCCTCCCACTCAGGGACCAGAGACACACTGTTCCCTCAGTGAAAACTATTTCCCTGCAGCCATCCCCTCCCCCCACAGCCCCGTCCCCAGCACAAGCCTTCACTTGGCCAGTGCCCATGGAAAGGGGGCTGGTGTCCCTGCCTCTTGGGTCTCCCAGGCACCTGCGGAGACTGCAGATGGTGAGGAACAAGCCCCAGGAAGGCCAAAGTCAGTGTGTCCTTGAGCAAAGCTCGGTTTCACCGTTGCCCCTGTCTGCCCGCTACTGCCAAGGGCATCTCATTTGCCTACTATTGTGCCATAAACCAAGAAAGTTTAGAACTAACAGGAGCCTTAGCTATAACCAGATCAGACCCAGTCCTTTTACACAAAGGAGAATTTGCCCCTGCCTACCTTTCCAAATCTGAATCAGACGTGAACTTGACCTTCCCCGCTCAAGGATCAAAGGCAGAGGTGCCAACAAGCAGCTCTGGAAACCCAGGTGGTGAACCCCTATTCTCCTTCTGGAGGTGGGGGGGACAAGCCCCATCTCTCCCGCTCCCCCCCCCCCGCGACAACGCATCCCCAGCAGGACCAGCGCCGACCCCCACCCCCAACCCCCAATTCCTGGGCTCCGGCCGGCCGTACCTGTCCCGCAGGTTGCCGCTGCGCAGCCCCAAGGCGGTGCACTGGGCCTCGCTCACCGCCACCCCCTTGCACGACTTGACCGGGTAGATCCACAGCTGCGCCACGGTGCCCACCTGCTGCAGCCGCCGCCGCTGCCTGGACCGCGTGTGGCGCCAGACGACCGTCCCCAGCGCCACCGCGGCCAGTCCCAGCGCGGCCGCCCCGAGCCAGACGGGCCTGAGCCGCGCGGGGCCCTGCGACACGGGGAGGACGAAGCGGCCCAGCGTGGACGAACCGGCGGCGCCCATGGCCGGAGCGGTTGCGGACAGTGGCTTGGGCAGGAATGGGAGCGGAGGGCCGGCAGGCCTGGCGACCGGGAGGAGCCAGAGCTGGGCCGGCCCCTGGCGGGGACAACCCCTGACCCGGACACCCTGGCCACGCACGCGCGTGCGCGCCCAGGTGACGCCGCGAGTTACGCGCAGGCAGGGAGCCCGCGCGCGTTGAAATGCGGTGATGGGACCCTGCGGACACCAGGGAAATCGGGGCAGAGTGCGGCCGGGCTCCATGCGCCCCTGGGAGGCAATTGTGACCCTCAGGGCAAGTGGGCCACCCCCCACCCCCGCCACTTAATCTGAGCTGGTGGCTTTCGCTTAACTTCTCCTTTTACCCCGTCTTCTGCAGTGCGACAGTCACCCACTAGCCAAGCCCTCTCCGCCCCCCCCCCCATTACCCCCAAATACGGCCCACCTGGTCGCTTGACTGAGCAGCACCTAAAGCGATGGCGGTTTTCAGAATGGGAGACTTTAAAACGTGCAGGCACCACTTTTTCTGGCGCTCGCTCTGGGAAACGCAGCACTTGGGCCCCTCACCCACCCCAGGGAAGCTGGGGCTCTGTGACCAAACTCCGGCACCGCTTCTTGCAGCCGAAGGCCAGTGCCCAGGATGACCCTGTAGACAGGACAAGGGTCTCAAGGCCTGGGCAGTGCTACACGTTACTTCTTGCGTGGAGTGTAGTATTTTGCAGATGCAGCAGCAGAGAGGATGGGCTGGCCGGAAGTGAAGGGCTCGAAGCTCGAAGCAGCCAGCTGCGAAGAAGAAACCCAGATGCGTTGGACCTAACAGTGCGGTAGCAATGGCCAAGCTTCCCTCCAGGGGGCAGGGTTTTGGATGGGACTCCCTGGCCTCTTATACTTGCTGCAGGTAAACAAAACTACCTTGTCAGGGCCACACCTCATTCTTGAATAGAGCACCCTAAGTGGCCAACCCCTGGAGTCCCATAACAACCCCAGGCCTCCAACCCACCCCATTAACATGCTTGCCTCTTTGTTCCAGTTGATGTGGGAAGAGACACCCCTGACTGCCTTTGCTTAGAGCACTTACTAGGACGGGCTGACAATAATGAATCCATCCTGAGTCCCTTGGAGAGGTGTATGTATGGCTTGCAACTCAGAAATGGCCTTCTCGAGGACTTGAAGCCATTTCTTTGAAATGTCAGCAAGAAGGACAGGGCCTGTCCGGCAGTCTCTGTGGGAGGACAGTTGTCCCTTCAGGAATTGTCAGCTAGCAGACACAGCTGGCCTCATGCCTTTCCACAGAGCCCCGGCTCTCTCCCCTTACTCCCTGATCCTCCTTCTGAAAGGCCCAGTCATGCCCGGGTCAGTGGCTCAGCTGGTTGGAGCATCATCTGGTACTCCAAAAGGTTGTGAATTCAATCCCCAGTCAGGGTACAGACCTAGGGTACAGGGCATCAATGTTTCTCTCTCACACTGATGTTCCCTTCTCTCTCTAAAATCAATAAATATAAATCCTCGGGTGAGGAATAAAAGAAGGTCTTGTCACCTGTGAACAAGTTGGCTGGAGCTCAGCTCCTTCCACTCCTGTTAGTAGCTGCTGAATGAAAAGTTTTCGCTAATGCCTGGCCCATTCATCCTTCGCAGCGCTGTTCAGACAGGCTGTTTGGTGAACAGTGGATTTTCTTAGACAAGTTAAGGTGTGAGGTCATTCATTTCGTCATTCTTCAAACAGTGTCCCTCACGTTGTGGCAAAGTTCTCGGAGAGCTTAAGGAGGCAGTCAGAGGGCTACCTCTCAAATCCTGATTGGCTCCCATCTAGATGAGGGGTCTGTCCTCCAGGGGGAAAAGGGACCAGAGGGATGAAGCTCCTTGTGATTGTTCTTCTATAAAGTAGAAGTCAAAACCAGCCTGAGTTTCCACCCCCCCTCCCACCCAGTTCCGTTTGAAAGCCCAGGCAGTGAAATCTGCCTCTTCAAGAAGCACGTGTCCTTACGCTCAGTGGTCAAGACTGGGCATTGAGATGAGGTGTGTGCGGAGTCCCCTGGGCTCAGGGACAAGAGCATGGCTCACAATGTTGACCAGAGATTGATGACAAAGACACCCAGGCTGTTTTCCTCACCCACAGTCAGAAACATCTCTGCATGCCCACAAGCGCCTGTGTCTCTGGGACCACTGTGTTCCTCTTCCCCCAGGGAGGCTGCCCAGCTCACATGGCTACCATGGGTCTGCTGGGTCCCAGCTCCAGGTTGCCAGAGGGGACACACCCAGATTGTGTTCAAGATGGGGGGTTGTGGTCAGGAAACCCAGCCCCAGAAATTCTGACCTGAGACCTCAGAAGGGCTCAAGGATACAGGTATGATGGCTGATGGCTGTTCATGGGGAGGGCGAGGGTCACCCCCGCCCTGCTGTGTGCTGGGTCTTCAGTCTTGCACAGTGGTTGAGGGACAGTCTCTGATCTCAAGCAGCCAGGAGCCTGTGAAGAACTCATCAGTAAACAAGTACATTACAAGGAGGAGGGAACTGGAGGCGGGGTTCCTGGTACCCACTGGACACTGGGCAGCCACTGCGGACAGACACACTGAGGCCAGACTGATGAGGGACGTTTGCTAAGTGAAGAGAGAGTTGGGGAGAGGGTGGCAGAGCACATGGCTAACTAAATTCAGAGCAGACTCAGAAGCAGAGGGCAAAGTCTGGGAGGAGGGAGAGGGCTGGGAAGATAAACAAGCCCAGAGGGGAGAAAGAATTATTCCGGGCAGAAAGGAATGTGGACTTCATCCAGGGATATAAAAAAATGAGTAACATTGTTTACAGATAAGGAGAGACACTGGGTGGCTGGAAACAGGGGAGAGATGGGCACTTCTCCCTCTTCCACACACTCACACCTTTTGCATTTTGAGCCATGAAAATTATTCCGTGTTCCAAAAATCCAAAATTAAGATTATTTTAAAGTGTATATTTTTGATGATCCTATTCAATCCATCTGGCTAGGTACTAGGTTCCGGGTGAGCAAAACAGACAGCAAACATGCCCTACCAGCTTCTAATCTATGAGGTGTTCTCAAAGCTTTATAGCTTTGGGTAGATTCCAGAATATGTAATTATAACATATGTTATAATAAGAAATAAAGAAATAATTATAACATATGAAAGAAATAATTATAACATATGCAAACTGACAGAGATACCAGCTTAGAACTTTGAAAGCACAGGTTGGGGTGGGTGGTGCACTGTTGCCGGCAGGCTTGGGGGGGTGTTATGTCAACAAGGTGGGGGGGGTGACCTGTGAACTGGGATTTGAAGAATGCATAGTTTGTTTGTTTGTTTTTTAATGGAAAAGTGAGGAAGAACACTTTAAAGAGAAATAGGCTTTTCTGAAAAAAGCCTGAGGTGTTCTTGGAGGAAGACAGCTTAGAATGATGGGCAGCATTGGATATAGCAGGTGGTTAGACTACCAGGAGCATTGACTACAAACTGCCCAGGCTTCGCATGTTGGATTAATATGAATTTCCTCCCTAAAACATTCAAACACGCCCTCATGGACACTGGAATTCTGGAAGCTGGTGAACATGTACCTTTAGGGTAACTGATTTATTTTTCCAAAGAACGGGACCAGGGGGGCTGAAACTTAATAAAAAGAATGTTTTCTATTTTGAGTTTTTCCTCCCATCGTTTTTACTGAAACCTCCTAATTTCTGCTGGTTAATATAAGTAATAAAAAACAGTATAACAAGCCAATAAAAGTGGGACAACTCAGCGGGGAGTGAATCAGCTTATTCTCTTTGTCTCCTGGTCAAACACGTTCGTAGTTGTAACTTTTATGTTTTATAGAGCATAGTTGTAACCAGGACAGGTCCTCATTTACGTGTTGTCATTAGCTATTACTACTGTTTCATCTCTTCCACAGAAATCAAAGCTTCCTGATGGTTTGCGGCCCCAAACTTTGGCCCATCTCCTGTTTTCTTTGGCTTGTGCAGTTTGGTCTTATTCTATTCGATAGGGAAGTTTCTAGCTTGTCTTGAAAAATCAAAATATCTGATAACGTGAGATCTAATTCTTCAGGACAACAATCAGCTGGACGGGACAGGAGCCTGTCCCCTTTGGGCATCACCTCCCCCACCCCTGGCCAACCCTCATGTGACACCCAGGGTTCCTGCCCTTCCTGAGTTCAACCCCAGCCCTCTCTCTGTGCCTGCCCCAGGCAGTTGCTCCAGATGTTCACCAGGGGGCGCTGGCACCAACCTTTTGGAGAGGAGGGCGGGGCGAAGGGCTTGCAGCTGGTTCTTTGGATCAGAGACGGGAAGCACTCTTTTCCTTCCTGGAGAGTAAATCCTAAGGCACAACTTCCCTTGACCAACTCAGTGAAGAGTGAGGACTAAGGGTGGCAGGGAAGCCAAATATTTTGAAAATACAATGAAGAGAAATAAAGCCACACTTTATTCTACTCCTTGCGTTTGAGCAATTCATGGTTGCCACCCCTAAAGGCCCATGAGACAGAATGTTATTCGGACCTCACAGCAATCCTGTGTCAGAAATAGGATAAGGTGTCTATTCCTGTGCCAGCTGAGACACTTAAGAGTCCCTTGTCCCACCTAAGAGCCGGCACCCAGCAAGAAAGAGGTAGGTCCCCACCATGGTGGCTTCCTCACACTTGACCCTTGGGGGAGGAAAAGGACAGACAAAGCCCTGGCCGACGTAGGGTGCCGAGAACATGTGGCTTGAGGAAGGGAGCAAGGAATGGACAGGCCAGAAGAAAGAAGTTGACATGTGTCTGTCACAGCCAATGTCCTCACTGCAAGGTGACCTTCCACCATCTGGGACTGGTGTGTGCACCTGTGTATCCTTGGGCACAGCAGAATCTCAGTTTATACTCGACCAACAAATAGATGCTCCAGGGAATTTATTGGGATGGGAAGGTCACCTAGAACACTTTGACATCATAGGCCAAGTTGTGGGGGGCTGAAGTTGATGACCCTGAGGGCCAGGGGCCTTCTCAGACCTTCTTACCGCTGGCCAAGTCCCCCAGGCTCCTTCGATGACTGTGATCTCCGGTCTCTGCAGCTCGGTTTGGAGGATGTTATCAGCCAGGATGCAGAGTTCTGCTTCCTCTCTCCTTTTCAGTTGCTTTTTCTCGGGGACTGTTTTCTTTGGCTGCTGCCAGGAGAGGTACTTTTCATCTCAGCAGCATGTGCCCTGCTCAGGGGGAAGGAGGGAGGACCATGGCCCTACCCGGTGTCTGCAAAGGGACTGAGTGTCTTTGCCCCATGTAATTACTATGCAAAGTGTCCCCTGCCCCAGGCTTACTCACGAAATAACCTCCATTGGCCTGGTTCCTTTCATTCTATTTACTTTAGCACCTGCCAAAGCCTTGCCCATATTTCTGGGGGGTGGGGGGGGTGGGGGTGGATTCCACATAGCCCTCCTAAGAGTTTGGGCCAATTGTCACTGTGGAAGACACACAAAGTCTAGAGCAGAGATCACCTGGACACCCAGCATGAGCTATGTGGCCGTGTTGGGGGGGGAGGGGAGGTGTGTGTGGAGAAGGTGGGCCAGAGCAGGAAAAGCAAATGTTTTGGGTCCACCTAGAAGAAAAGCAAGACCGCGGGTGGCATTTGGAACCTGCAGGACTGAGCTGGCCCCTGGAAGACCCGAGGCACCCGGGAGGCCTCGCTGTCTCCATCTCCATGTTCCAGGAATGGGGGTAATGACATCCATGTTGCTGTGTTGTGAGGATCAAACCACATGCGGGACTGAACGCCTAACAGGGCCGGGATTTTCCTGCGGTGAGGGTGTGACTCTCCCCCACACAGCCCTGTCTCACGTGCCCCACCCCCTGGGGCCTGGAATGTGCCGTTCAGCGACTCCAGCTCCAGCAGAGGCCACGGGGGAGTGTACAGTAAGTCCCTGCCTCCCTCCCCTCCCCGCCCAGCCCCCCCCAGTCCTGGAGACCAAGGTCAGGGACTGGGCCACTCACGGAGCTGCCCAGGCTCCAAGGTAAAAATGCCAACAGCTCAGGACATACCGTGGCTGCAGCAGAAAAGCCGAGGTCTTGGTTTTGCACGTTGTATTTCTGGCTCAGCAGAGAGGCATTGTACAAATTAAGTAAACAGCACCCTTGGCCTGGAACTCAAAAGACCTTTGGCATTCTTCTCCTTGGCCTTCCCAGCTCAGGCCAGAATCTGAGAGAATGCTTCCATTTCTGTTGCCCTCACCCCAGCACCCTCCTAGGGAAATCCCCTGTCACTTGGGGTTTTCTCATAGGCTCCAGCCACCCCCACGAGGCAGCAGACTGCCCTCCCTCTCACCTCAGCAATGCGTCCCCCCAGGCCCAGCCTGTCCCCTCTGCAGCTGGGGGTGGTCTTTTCACACCATGGAATGGATCCCATCGCCCCCCGCCCCCCACTAAGATCCCATCAGAAGATCCCCCTCGCTCTCCCCCGTTGCAGGGCATCTTCTGCTGACCACATGCACAGCCTTCTGCTTGCCTGCAGCGCGGTCGGGACCCGCGACAGACTGACCACCCACGAGGCCCCACAGCACTTGACTCCTGTGCCTTTTCCCTTGGAGCCGCCCCTCAGCAGGAGGCAAGGGGCAGGCGCAAGACCTGAGGGACTGTGGACTGCCCCAGCTCAATGTCAAGCACAGAGCGGGTGCTCTCGGAGCACATGCTGGCCAACTGTCCAGGTGACGGAATCTGTGATGGAAGGAAGGAACTGAAAAGGGAATGGCATCCTATTACCAAGCACCCCTCGCTGATGCTCCGAGACACAGCGCCAAGGTGGGGCGGGGACAGGCCCAGGCAGGCCACCCACATATCTGACCTCAAGCCTGCTTAGGGCCTCAGGAATTCCCAGGAACCTTGAGTGCTGAGCCTTCAGGGAGGAGGGACGTGGCCTCAGGGGCCCGAGCAGCTCTCCCTGGGCTGTCTGCTTCTCGTCTATCCTTGTCCACTCATCTGAGGTCCACTGAGTTCCTACTACCTGCCAGGCACTGAGGATGCAGCCGTGAACCAAGCAGTCCACGCTGTCACCAAGCTTGCATCCACGTCGGGGAGGGAGGCCCCGACCAAGCGAGCATGGACTGAGAAGGAAGTGCACAGGGGGACAGACGCTCCTGGAAGGGAGATCCACGTACTCGCATGGGGGGTGGGGCGGGGCAGGCTCCGTCCATCCTCTGCTTCAATCTCCTTCTGGGTGAAATGGGCTGAGGATGACCCCTCACCATGGGGCCCTATTAACACACCACGTGGGCAATGCCCACAATGGTGTGGCATCTCTGTGTAGAGCCCACAAGGCCCGAGTGACAGCTGTCCCCAGCCCCAAGTCCCCCAGCCCCCAGCTCCCTGAATTCCTCCCCTCCTCACTCTGTCCCCAGACTCCCTCTGGGCAACCTGCCTCTCCTCAGTCAGGCCAGGCAGCACCCAGGACAAACCCTCTCCCTTCCAGATGACACCTCGGGCAGGCCCATGACCAGCTGGACCTCAGAGCCACCTGGTCAGGGTCCTGCCCTCCCCACCAACCACATGCCCTGTCTACACCCTCCGGACGTGGGCAGCCGAGGGCAGCAGCAGGTTTATTCTGAGTGACCTTTCTAGGTGCTGCCGGTAGTCACAAAGGGAGACCTTGCTAACACACCTTCCTGCACAGCGCTGGCCTGTGGAAGTGGCCCAGGCCCACGTGCTGTGCACAGATGTTTGTTTTCCATCGACCATGAAATGATAAACAGGGACTGATTTTGCCCTGGAAGCACCGCCCAGCTTCCTACAGAAACCTGTGGTTTCTTTTCTTTTTTTCCCTTCTTTGTCGCCCTTCCTTCTTCCTTCCCCAGTACCTGCCCCATGCAAGCCTCAGGCTGGGGAAAATAGAGAGGAATCTAATTCTAACACAGAGCAGAATAAGAGGGGGCTAGGACTCAGGACACACACGAGGCTGAACCCTTCCAGCGCTGAAATCAGGGAAGGGCTCTGGAGGAGGTGGCCTTAAGCTGAGCCTCATGAGAGAAGCCTCATTCCAGGCACAGGGCAGGGGCACAGGCTTGGGGGATGGCCTGTCCTGGCCACTCCTTCTGCCATGGGGAACCTTGGTCAGGAGGGCAGCAGGGCTGAGGGTGGGGAAAGCAGCAGCTTTGCCAGGAAAACAACTTCATGCCTCTGCTGGCTGGGGACAGAGGGCGGAAGGGATTCCTATTGTTCCCGTTTCCTCCTGGGGCTGCTGACTGCCAGGGCCATGACCTTCAGAGCCCGTCAAGATCAAGAGGGAGGCTGCTAGAAAATCCTCAGACTCCATAGTAGAGCAACGAGAGATGAATATACAACCACCTCCTTATTTTACAGAAGATGCTAGGCCCAGAGAGGTGGTGTGAGTGGGTCAAGGCCACGCAGTGAGATGCTTTCCTGAGTCCCTTTATCTGCTCAGATGACTTCCTGGGGCTGAGAGCCCTTTTCCCCTCTGTCCTGTGTTGGCAGAAGATGGTTCTTGACTCCCCACCAGGCAGGACAGCCCTGCCCCGCCCCCCATGAAAGTCTCACAACCTGACCTCAGGGGGGCACCAGGGCAGGAGATCCAAACTGATCTGGAGAATAAATGAATGAACACAGGTCGAGGCAGCTGGGGTGATTAAAGAAAGGGTAGATGGGCCTTCCTGGATGTCACTCACAGTTGTTATGGTGGAGTCAGTAGGTCCCTGCATGTTTGCGATGAGCGAGGGCCGAGTGAGTCCCCTGCCAGCCCTCCTGGGAGGCTCTGGGGCCTTCCCTTTGGTCCTCTGGCTGCCTGTTTGTCCTTTGGACATCCTGTGCACCGGTGAATTGACAGGGCTTCTGCATCCCTATGTCACAGATGAGATAGTTCAGGTGTTGGGAAACCAGCCACCCCCAGCAACCCGAGTTCAGGGTAACAGTTCATCGCCCTTCCTCTGGAAGAGACAAAAGCTACAAACCCTTTCCTGCCCCTTTAGCCAAGCCCCTGCACTAAACTCTTCATCTGCAGCCTGGATCCCCTCTCCTTGCTGCTCTCCAGCCCCTGTCCCCGCCCCAGCTTCCCTGCAGCAAAGGTACGGGTGGGCTCTATCCCTGACCCTGAACCTGGAAGCCTCTCTTAGCAGGTTAAGGGTGAGTTTAGGGGGAAGAGGGAAAAGCATCCTTGAGGAATGCTTTATATCTCCTGTTATAAAGGCCTGTTATATCTCCTCTCCTCTCCTATCCCACACCTCTGCCTGGTCCAGCCCTTCCTTACTCCCGGAACCCTGCTCTCCCAGGTGCAAAGAAAGACTTGCCTTTCAGCTACTGTGCAGCTGGGGAAGAGGAGCACTTGATACCGCCCTGCTGGGCTTTTAGTGCAATCCATATTTAATCTTCCAAATAACCCTCGGGAGCAGGTACTATTTACTGTACAAATGAAACAGACCAGACCTGAAATTCAAAAGGGTTGGGGAACTTGGCCCAGGCCACAGGGCTGGAGAGGTTGATGCCAGGTTATGCCAACAGTCTCCCTATTACCCAGGGTGGCTTCCTGCTTGTCTTGGGGCTTTGGCTTGTGGCCCCTGGGTGCTGGGGTGAGAGGTGGCTCCTTGGGACATAGTTACCAATCAATGGGAAGAGGGCTCATGCCCAGGAAGTGTGGCAAAATAAATTCAACTGCAGTGGCTTAGGGTCACAGGTCCCTTCCCCGCTCAGCCCTGGGTCCTCCCCTTGTACTTTGATCTTGTCAAATCAGCAGCTCAGCAATCCTGGCATCTCTAACATGTGAAGTATGATGAGCTGGTAAGCACCTCTCCTCTTCTTTTTTTTTTTTTTGGAGCGTTTCTCAGTACTTGGATCCCAAAATGGGAACCAAGAATGCAAGCTGGATGCCATTCCACACTCGGCTTCCCTCTTCCTCACAGTCCCTGGTGCTGATGGGAGCCTGGGGGTGGGGAGCAGAAATGCGAGGTGGCTGGAACCGGCAGAGAGAGCACAGTGGAGGGCTGGTTCCATAGGCCCCTCGCCATAGCCTTGGAGGGGAATCGCCTACCTTCCCTGCGCTTCAGCTTTCCCCTGCAACCCAGATAATTAGAAATAGCAATCTATGGAGGAAAGAGGAAGGAAATCAAATGGAGTCCCAGTAGTCAAGCTGGCAAGTTACTACGATCAAGTAAGTAGACTGAGGCCCGAGGAAATCATTCTATTCTCGCTTTGATTAGCCTGGGAACTTAAACTTTTGAACTTTCCAGTTATGTCTGGAGACACATATATATACACATATGTATACACACACACACCCTATAGATAACCCTCTGATTACCCCCTGAAGGACTAAGGAAAGAATGTTCCCACGTCCAGACTGCCGAACATCCATTATCCAGGCCGACCTGACATCTGGAAGATGACCATCTTGCCCCAATCCAGAGACTAAGAATACAGGACTGAGTCTTCTCAAGGATGTATGTTTTACTATAAGAACTCTTAGCTTTTCTTCCTTCTTCGGAACACTCTGGGTGTTGCCTTGTCATTGATAACAAGATTAAATAATCCAGGCTTCCATCAATAGATGAATGAATAAAGAAATTGTGGTATATATACACAGTGGACTATTACTCAGCCATAAAAAAGGAATGGCGTCATACCATTTGTGACAGCATGGATGAATCTAGAGACTATCACGTTAAGTGAAATAAGCCCGTCAGAGAAAGACAAATGCCGTATGACTTCACGTACATGTGGGCTCTGAAGAGCAAAACAAATGAACAAACAAAACAGAAAAAAAAAAAAATGAAGGACTCTCTGATTTACCGCAATGAAAACACTGAAGGACAAATCCAAGTCTGATTTTGCGTGGAAAAATGATGGCGATAAGGAAAAGTTCATAAAAAACTTAACATGCTTTTTTTCTCCTCAGCTCTAAAGATCTCAAAATTGTCAACGCGTCTTCCACAACATCTGCTGTCTCTGTTTCCTAGCTCTGAGTGTGGGCCTGGCGATAACACCTAACTCAGGGTCCTTTGAATGACGAAAGATAAGTAGGCCAGTCAGAGAAAGACAAATACCATATGATTTCACGTATATGTTCAACCTAATGAACAGAACAAACTAACAAGCCAAACAGAAACAGACGCACAGACGCCGGAAACAGAGAGCTGTCAGAGGGACGGGGCGGGGCCTGGGTGAACAGATGAAGGGATTAAGCCAAACAAAGATGAAAACAAAAACCAGAGCCAGACAACAGTATGGGGATTGCCAGAGGGAAAGGAGGTTTGGGGTCGGGGGCGGGTAGACAAGGGTAAAGAGGGATAAACCATTGTAGGAAGAGACCCAACTTGGGTAGTGAGTGCACAGTGCAGAGAGCAGGTGTGTTGGAGAGCTGTACGCCTGAGACCTGTATGGTTGTATGAACGAATGTCACCCCAATAAATTCAATTTTTTAAAAGTGTAAAAACAAAAAAAATAGATAAACACCTATAGTGTTTTTCCCAATGGGTAAGTCCCCTGCAAAAAAAAAAAAAAAAAGGTGTTCTCTCACACTTTCTACTTCTGCAGTAATTCCAAACATTTCCCTCAGCAAGCACAGCAAAACAAACACATGCTTCCTCTCACCGCAGATGGAGAGAGGTGGAGAAAGCAGATCCGGATGCAGGTGGCTCACTCTGGAACTCAGAGCCCTGTCAGGAAGAGTGGCCTGTTGGCTCTGTCAGCACTTGAGCCCTGGTTTTTATGGCTGCTGTGAACCAGACACATTTGTTTCTCAAGCCTGGTCAACAGGTTAGGCAAGAGGAATCACCTGAGAAACGCCTTTAGCAGAAGCTGATCCTAATTCTCGTCTCCAGAGGGAGTGCAGGGGTAGAAGGCAAGGAGCACCCCTGGGGCAGGACTCAGCCAGTGGGCACTGCACACGTGCCCAGCATGGGGCTGGCACCCAGCTCAGGCCAGACCCCTGGCTCCCACCTTGGAACCCTCTGGCCCTTGCAAAGGGCAGCAGTCCTTAGGGGCCAGCATTCCCCAGCTCGGAGAGAGCAATAGCTCCTTCAGCAGCTACTCGTGAAAAATCTCCCATTCCAAAGCAGAGGGTCTGGAAATTTCCATTCTTAACGAACGGGTGAGCTGAGGCCCCTGCACACCGAAACCTCTTCTGCTGGGCTTCTAGAAATTGCCCCCACCTGGAATCCCCAAGCAGAGTTCCAGGTGAGTCAGGGCGGCTCTCCTCGTCCCTGGGCCTCAGAGCCGCACTGGACTCCACCTGGCTTGTCCCACGGAGGTCCCCCGCCTGGCCCTCACCTGCTGTACGAAGTCCACAGGGTTGGCTGGACGCTGCAGACATCTACGGTAAGGCTAGAAACGGAGGTGGCAAAAAATCTTCACACACAGAAAATCCAACCAACTGGGATTTTATTTACATAATTGGGTAAAGAAAGGATACAAAAGAAGCCTCAAAGTCAAACACACAGAAAACAAGGAAGAAAAACACGTTAAATTTCAATGCTCAGTAGGGTGTGGACCTGGAGGTTGAAATGAAACTGGTTAGGAAAGGCTTAAAGGTCACCTGCAACATGGGCGGCCCACCCCCGCAGTCAATGACCACTCGGGCTGAGCCTCAGTCTGGGGTTCCACCTTCTGTCTCATGAATCTGGCTCTCAGAACAATCCCTGTCTGGTTTTGACTTTTGAAATTTCTGGGTTAATTCTTAACCAGACTTCAAGAAGTTCAGAGCTAAATGAACTTAGCCTGACAGTATCTCCAACATGGGGGACAGGGTGGGGAAGGTCTTCTCACATGAGCTTCAGTAGGTCTTGTCCCTTCCTGGGCTGACGTTTTCATTCCCCCAGAGATTCAGGGGGCCTCTCTGGGGCGGCTCAGCATCTCTGGACCACTGGGGAGTGGCATCCTCCAAATCCATCATAGAATCCCTCCCCTGGTCCTTCCTGTGAGCAGCAGGCTGGACTCTCCCACTAAACTATGCTTTGCTCTTTCTTCCCCCTACATCTCCCCCCTCCCCCCACCGACTCCCAGTGTGGCCAGGCAAGCTATAACTACCTCACACGTGTGAAAATGTGCCATTCACAACTTTCATCATTCGAGCTAAAACAAGAACATTTGTTTTCTCTTTTCCTCACAAATATTCATGATGCAGAAATTGGATCCCAGTTCCGTCTCCCCATGAGCTTCCAGGACAGGAAGCTGAGTCTGGCTTCACCACCACAGCTTTCTCTCCCACCCATCCCTTTTTCTGCCCATCTGTGAGTCTTCCCGCCCTCTCCATGCCCCAGTGCCACCCAGTTGGGCTTGATTGGTGAAACATGAGCATCGAGGCCTCCTTAGCATGGCCTGGAAACTTTTAAGGGCAACAGATGTGTGCTGCCGGTGGTCTCACAGACTGGTCAGTAATGTTTTGGATATTCTGGAAACAAAGTCAGAGCAGCGGCCAATTGTGGGGCTTGGCAGAGGGCGTGGGGTGAGGGGATTCCTCTTTCTTCCACTTCCCTGTCCAATAGTCCAAAGTCAGTGGATGGGTCATCCTAGGGGGACCAGGCTCACCCTAACCTTTGAATCCAGGTGAGATGTGGTCCAAGTGGGCAGCACAGAAGAGGAAAGGATACTATGAAGGCAGACAATGTGAGCTCACGGGCCCCAGAGGGTGTCCTCCCACCAGCCACACCACCTCTGGCCATCAGGCTGCCCCTGGCTCCTTCCTGGAGCCAAAGGCCCAGCCCACCCAAGATTTCCCAATGCTCAGAACCCAGATCTGGGTCCCATATCTCCACTTCTCTTGCCCACCCTCCTACTTGTCCTGTTTCTACTTCCTTTGCACCTGTCTCCTACTTCCTGGTCCCTTCTCTAAATTATGCACTTTCATTTCCAGATGCAGTACCTCCCTTGCACCCAACACAAAGCACCCTTCGGTGGCTTGGCGTAGAGATGCTGAGCCGAGGCTCAAACACGTGTCTGGGCCAGACCAGGCTGGACCGGCACATCAGCCTCAGGAGCCCTCCCTGACCCAACCTTTCTCACCACACAGCCTGTACTTGAACTTGCCCTTCTTCCTCCCCTCACTCCCACTGCACATTCATGTCAGCGAAAGGTGACAATGACAAGCTTTTATCTACTTTAAACAGTCACGACACATTGTCAACACAGCTTCAAAGTGTCAGCCTTCAAAGAGATTTTTCTTCCTTCCTTCTTCTCAAGCCTGTAATTAAACTCCTGGTGACAAAGGGTGGGGGACGTGACTTCAGAAGCAAACTGCTCCTTTGGTGCCCTCAGAACCGAGGACGGAAGGGCCATGAGCGCTGGTCAGCCCATGACCTTTCCAGGAGAAGGTCGCAAATCATCTCACTCCAGGTAAACATTCTTTTCCCCTCACGATCACCACTCTCCTGCCCAGCCAGAGTGCTTGCCCCTGTTGAGGGTTTGCCTCCCTACACGAGCTTCACTTGAAGGCTCCAGGGTGGGCAAACTTGACTCTGGTCCCAGAGGTAACACCAGCCTCATTCTCTGCGGGATTGTCCATCGGAGGTACCCATGTCCAGGAAACGTGGAAAACTCAGAAGATGGGTAAAGATGTCCCATTCACAACAGTTGTCCAATTCAACAGAGAAAGACATTTTTTTCTTCCAAGTATTTTGTGGCTTCAAGTCCGAGATGCTTCTGGATTTGCGCGGTTCCGATCGTTCGGGAAGTGTCTGCGTTGGGGCAGCTGCCCCTAGCGGACAAATGATACCACGCTGCCCGACACTCCGAATGGGGCGGAGTAGGCTGCGGCGAAGCCCTGCAGGCCGATGACCACGTAGCGGCACCCTTTGATGATGACCTTCCCCACGTTCTGGTTTTAGGAATCAAGACAGAAGCAAAGAATTCGGTTAGGTGACTTCTGCACCAGGGTGATGTACCTAAAGAATCACTCTGCTTCACTCTCCCAGGGCAAATGAGCAAGTCACCAAATTCCCATGTTTGTCTCTCACCCACCCCCCGGCTGGGGACATGTGGGGGCTCAGGACAGATGTCAACACTGTGCAAAGTGCTCTCAAACACATTTCCAGATACTTCGGAGATCTTGGAGAGGCAGAGAGCCCGCCAGTGCAGAAACCAAACTGGGTTTGTTTTATTTTTTAACCAAAACTGACTCCTCTTCTCTGTTCCAGCTGAGTTACGGGTCATCTGAAGGCTGGGCCAAGTTTTCCTTTACTCCCCTTATCCAGAAGCCCACCCTGTCTGCTCTCTACCTCCAGGACATGTTCCCGTCCCAGCCACACATTTGTCTCTTTAAAGTCTCTGATTTCAGACACAGAGACAAATTCCTAAAGGGTACAGACAGGGCCATGCTTTCCTGATCTCCACTCCTGCTCCTCTTCCTTTTCTGCAAGACCCGGTGCCAGACGGGGGGCATCCAAGGATGCAAATGGAACCACGACAGAAAAGGTTAGTCCACTGCCAACGGACTAACGCTGACCATGTCGTTGCCCCCAACCTTCCTCTCCTCATCCCCAACATCCCTCATCATTCTAGATGAGGTCACATTCATGTAGGTGACCTGGATCTCATCATCTACCTCGTCTCTCAGCCCTATGACCTGTCTAGCTCGAATAACCAGGTAAGCTAATATCACGTAAAATCCCCGATCACAACCGCAAACCTCACTTGGACTTCCGACATGGCCTGGCACAGCTATCTATCTGTCCAATGGGCTGACCTTCCCTCTCTGCCAGGTACTATTTCTTACCCTTTTCTTTCTCCGCAGGTCCCCCCATCTCCAGCAAACACAGACACACACACAAGGTCTCCACGCCTGCAGCAGGTGACCCCACTTCATCTCTCCTTGAAAAGGTCAGAAGTCACAGGGAACCCACTCACCTTCCCACCACTGACCTGGCCTTTCCCACCTCACCTGTGTTCCCATGCAGAGAGCTGCCCTCGTCCCCCAGGGCTACTCCTGTGACACTTGTTGTCAGTGCCCTCTATCACCCAGGCCCTGGCTTTCCCTTCTCCAGAATCATTACTCCCTTCCTCCCATTACCTAGACTCCACATTCTACCTGGGCCTCTGCTCTCCTTCACGCCAAACCAACGGGAAGAGCTGTCCCCACATACAGCCTCCACGTGGCTCCTACCCCACTCATCCAGGATGCTAGGCCACAGCCACCTGCCACTGCCACTGCCTGATCCAATGGATCTTCTCTCCCCACCTCTCAGCAGCTTTTGACACTTCATGAACAATCATTTGGCCTCTTTGACGCCATATTCTCTTGGTTCCCCCCAATCTCATGCTCAGCCTACTCGACAAGGTTAACTCTTCTGCCACCCTGTGCTTTGAGTTATTCAGGACTCAATCTCAGGTTTGTTTCCTTCCTTTCTTCCCTTATTTGCCTATACTCTCTCCTTAAGTAGTCTCATCCATTTCCAATGACAAGTACTTCCTGAATGCTGATAACTCCTTAGTCTCAGTCTCACATATTCAAATCTCTACACCAGGTCCCCACTTTCTGAGACCTCCTGATCCCTCTGGCACACTGTCACTTGCTGCACCAAGCAACTAAATCTAACTTGGTATGGCTGCTAATATGTTCCCGGTGGCCCTTGACCAAGAGGCTTCAACAAGAAGACAGTACAGAGAAGTTAAATTTACCTGTGATTACAGAGCTGGTAAGAGGAAGAGCTGAAGTTCAATCCCAAAGAATCACATCTCAGGGCCCTGTCCTTAACACGGATGTGAGAGAGAAGCATCTATTGGTTGCCTCCAGTACATGCCCGGACTGGGGATCGTACGCACCTGGACCTGGGACCGAACCCACAAGCTAGGTATGTGCTCTGACTGGGAATCACACCCAGATCCCTTCAGTTGTGGGATGATGCTCCAACCCACTGGACCACACTGGCCAGGGCTGTACTCCTTCTTAATGAAGACAGGGTGTAACCTTGTAATTCACTGCCGCGGTCTGGGCTTAAATTCCAGCTCAATCACTTCCTTAACTTTGCTTGGCCTCTGTTTCCACACCTATAAAATGGGAGTATGTAGCAACCATCCCCTTGAGTTGCTAAGAGGATTCAATGGGCTCATACAAGGAAAGCACTTAGAACAATGCCTGGCACAGCCGTGGGCAGTTATTCTGGTTGTAAAATATCATTTGCCTCTTTTTATTCCATAGTAATTCAGGTTTATGGGGCTAATAATAAGATGTTTCAGTATCTGTTCAGGAAAGTTTCTGAAGCATATACTTCCCTACGAGAATCCTCACGACAACAGAACGAAGGAGGGGAGGTTATACCATATCCCCCGCACTCAGTCTGGGTGTTTCCTTCACTCGCTCGGAGGCTAACGGAGGAGCTGTGGGAGAGCCAGGTCAAATCAATGGCTTCTCCAGACACTGACCCCCAGGACACCACCCAGTCGACTTCTCAGTGAGAATTTAGGGTGTGTGCGCATGCATGTGTGTGTATTAGGGGCGACGTTGCTGAGAGGCACATCTCTACAAATGTGTGATAAGACTCGGTGGGAGAATTTTACTTACCTGTTTCAAATAACAACAACAACAGAATTGTCCTCTGGGAGCCTAACAGCCAAGAGCATCCTGTGTCAGTGACGCCGCCAGAATCACAGGTGGCTTGTGTTACACTCGACATTTGGGGTACTTGTACCTCCATTTCCCTCAACCTGCTATTTTGAAAAACTGCTTGTCACTTCATCTTTGCAACTTAGAGGGGGGAAAAAAAGCTTCTAAAATAGCTCATTAGCAGGAACACTGTCAAAGCGCAGAGTTGAGAAAACAGGAGGAAAGAAATGTGAGACATCTATCACCAGCCTTTTTCATGTCATTCGAGAGACATTTTGAGTTCTTTGATCTGAGCAGGGCTTTCGACCCAAATAATCTGTCAGAAGGGCGGAGGGGCGTGGGGGAACTCAGGAGGGTGTGCAGGTGGAAGAATGAGCCCCCCCTGCCCCTAAAGGTGTCCTTGTCCTAATCCCCAGAGTCAGTGAACTTCTTCCCTTATATAGAAAAGGGACTTTGCAGATGTGATTAAATTAAGGGTCTTGAGATGGGGAGATTACCCTGGATTATCTGGTTATTATAAGGATCCCTATATCTTTATAAGATTCTGCATAAGGACCATGGTCTTTATAAGAGGGGTGGAGGGGGAGTCAGACGAGGCAGAGGGACAGGGGCTGGTGGATGCTGTGCCACTGGCTGTGAAGATGGGTGAGGGGACCCCTGGAAGCTGGAAGCAGCAAAGAAATGGGTCCTCTCCTGGACCTTCCAGAAGGAACAGGCCCTGCTGATGCTGTAGCTCGGGGAGACTGATTTTGGACTTCTGGACTCCAGAGCTGCAGAGAATAAATGTGTGTGGTCTGCAAATGTCTGTGGTCCTTTGCCACAGAAGTCACAGTGAGGCTGTCTGGGACTTCCACAGCACGCCACTAACCCCCCATGGTGTTGGGGATCCCCTGTCCCCTCCTGAGCCAATCAGGGAACCATCTCTCAGCAAAGCTCACATTCCCCGAAATACAAACATGGAGTCTTCGGTTGGGACGTTCTGTTGGGACACAGGCACAAAGCCGAGATGGGCAGTCAGAGACAGAAGCTGAGTTTTTCTGAGTCAGAGCTCATGAAAAACTAACCAGAAAAGAAACAGGCCCCTGAGGCCTCTCCTCCACCCACTTCGCCAAAGCTTTCAGACCCTTGTCACATGCCACGTGCATTCCCTCATTTACCCCTCACCACAGCCTTAGTATTAGCCCATGCGACAGATGAGGAAACTGAGGCAGGGGGGTGAGCACAGCCCGGGGTGGCAGGGCAGCCTGGCTTCACTGCCCAAGTCCTGGCTGGCTGCTTAGAACCTGGTGACATCTGTCTCCCTCTTGCGCTGAAGGCTATTCCACACCCTGAATTTTCCTTCTCCAACTCTCTCTCGGTTAACAAAGTTTAACTCCTTTCCTTATCCACATCTCTTCTGCGGCTCTCCGAGATGCCCAGGAAAAGTCACCTCTTATTTTAAGCTCAGTCTTGGGGTTACTCCCCTCACACCAACTGCTCTCTGGCTGTGCAGCCTAGAACAAAAAGCTACATTTCCATAAACCTCCTTTGCTGCGAAGTGAGGTCTGCAGTTTTCCAAGGTTTTTACGAGGATTTGGGGATATCACCCGTGACCTGTGCACACAGCAGGAGGCAGGCACCCTGGGGGGGGCAGGGCACGCACACATCCCTTCCCCCTCCCGAGCCCAGAAAACAGCACTCCAACAACAGATGCACCCAGTGAACACCGGCGTCATTACCTAAAATCAGCCGGGGACACCACCTCCCTGGGAGCGGCCACGGGGCAGCGGGGGTGTGTGCGCCAATCCTTTCACAGGCCACAAAGGCCAGACATTTTTCTTTACTTAGAAGCAGGAAAGGACTTGGGTGAAGGAGTTGAGCAGTTTAATGAACGGGAACTTTAATGGCTCTTCTCGAAGGGAAAGCCAGCCCTCTGCAGTAACAATGGGAATACTTCTGCAAAATGCATCCTTGGGTGAGTTTTTGCTTGTGCGGACCCCGCAGTGTGCACTCACACTAACCTGCATGGTCTAGCCTACTGCACGCCTCGGCTCCATGGAGTCAGGCTACGAGCCTGCCCCAAGTGTGACAAACTGCACACTGTGGCAGTTGTTACCCAGTGGTAAGTAAACTACCTTTACAGGATGGGCAGCAAGCTCCACGTCCCTCCAGCGCCACAAGGTAATGATGGCTAGGACCTCTCGCTAGGTAACTTTTTCAGCTCTGTTATCATCTTCTGGGACCACCGTTGTGTATGCGACCCGTGGTTCACCAAACCGTCATTATGGGGTACAAGACTGTCATGTAGAACTGTTTGTGGGTCACTCCCTGTTCCATTGGGCCCAAGTAAGGTGACATTTCACCGAGTGACGAAAGCAGGGAAAACCCCCTCCCCACATTTCCCCGCTGAGCTGTGGCTGTTCTCGCGTTCTCAGCAAAGAAGCGTCAGCTGTCTCCTGCCTCCAGGTTGGAACTGAACTAGTTGCCTTCCTGGTTGCTTTAGGGAAAAAAATGAAAGGAGAAGGCGCTCTTTTGAAAGGCAGAAAGGGCACACCAACTCTAACAGGACAATGTCATCTCACGTGGGCCAGTCTATTGAACTGGTGTGTGACCCCTTAGGGCTTCCACACGCCCTCAGCTCTGCTTGCACTGGTTGCTCCACCTTGAAGGCCATCCCTTGTCCACCTGGTGCATTTCTTTCCTTGTTCCTTAATGGAGGTGAAACCCACACAACAAAATGTAATCATTGCAAAGCAGACAACTCAGTGGCATCAAGCACATTCACGATGTTGTGTGCCCAGCGCTTCCATCTACTTCCGGGGTGTTTGCATCATCCCCAAAGGACACCCACACCCATTAGACAATGGCTGTCCTGCCCCGACTCCCAGACCTTGGCAACCGCCAGTCTGTGATCTGTCTCTCTGGACTTAGCGATTCTGGAGCTTTTATACAAATGGAATCGTGCACCCATACCACATGTGACCTTGTGGGTCTGGCTTCTTTCACTTAGTGCAGTGTTCCAGAGGTTCATCTGTGTTATCCCATGCATAGTACTTCATTCTTTCTATGGCCAAATCATAGCCCATTGTAGGTACGCATCACATTATTTACTCATTTATCAGGAGATGAACACTTGGGTTGCTTCCACTTTTGGGCTATCGTAAATACTGTTGCTGTGAAGGTGTGTGTATTCGTTTAGACACCTGTTTTCCATTCTTTGGGATATACACCTAGGCGTGGAATTACTGGATCATGCAGCAGATCTATATTTAATTTGTTGAGGGACTGCCAAATGGTTTCCCACAGCATCTGCACCGTTTAACATTTCCACCAGCGATTCACAAGAATTCCCGTTGCTCCACATCCTCACCAACACTTGTTATTCTCTATGTTGTGTGTGTGTCGATAATATCCATCCTGGTGTGAAGTAGGACCTCACTGTTAGCCTGTGAGACCTCCACTCATCCTTCTGTGCCCAGTCTTCGTGTTACCATTGACTTGAAAATCTCCCTGACTTCACATCCTCATTCCTGCTGGAACTCTGAACCACCCAGTCCTGGCCATGCCTAGAGGGGCTGTGGACTTCTCTAGGACCCCGCTGCATCGTACCCATTTTTATGTCTCTAGTGCTTAGCACAACGCCTGGCACAGAGTAAGGACCCCCAAAAGCATCTTCTGAGGCAGCCTCTGAGCTGAGATTTCCACATTATCGGTTCACCTTTTGCTGAGAGGCAAATGATGACTTCTCTATGCTCACCTGGGCCCAGGAGACAGGATGATTAGCCCTAGTGTGACTCAGTCATCAGGTTCCAGCCTTACAGTTTTTATTAATGTGTTTTACAACTGCCTGCCTGTATTCTGCTCCCCGGGCTGCTGACATACCTTTAGAGAGGATGACAGACCTCGGCTTCTAGGTATGGAGACTGGCTGGTTTCAGGTATGATAAGAGCCACTCGAGGACACAGGTAACAGGACAATAAATCAGATGAGGCCCTTGTCCTTTGGCCATGACACAATTAATTTTGAGATTTTCTTCTGGGCAGCAGAGCCCAGCCCTGGGAGCAAGGGCTGCAGTAACTTCAAATGCTTCTGGGCGGGTCTCCGGGTCCTTTTGTCCCACATTCATGTCCACATCTCTTTCTCCTTGTCTCTCTGTCTCTCCACCCCCACACCCCTAATGCAGACAAATGGCGGTGCATCTACAGGCCCCAGAGCACATGGACAACTGTGCATAGCTGTGTATTTGCGGAGCTCCCAGGCCTTTGAAAGAGCCTCGGGGATATGGAGGGCAATAACGATTCTCAGGTAGTGGGAAAGCCGGAGAGGCTGTGGCCGGAAACAGATAAACTGGGCTACAACTCAATACTTTCCAACGGGGTCACCTTCCACAAGCCACCTGACCACACCCAGGCCTCAGTATTCCCACCTGTAAACTGGGGACACTGAGTTCTGTCCTGCCCACCACACGCACAGGTGTGTAAGACACACCAATGGTAAGAGCCGCCTTGGCAAGCGACCCTTTAGGACTTGTTAACTAGCCAGCCACGGGGTAGCAGGTGGCCTGGTGCCCAGTGACACTTGTGGTTCGGTTTCTATCATCACTGGAAACGTTCCCCTCACTTTCAGGTCAAAGACGGAAGAGTCTGGGGGGCTTCAGTGCTGGAGAGCGGGTGGTTGTGGGGGGCTGCAGGGGGCACTGAAGGAGCTTAGAGAGGCTGCGTGCCGTCACAGGGTAGGGACAGGACTCCAGCTCTCCATCGGGACGGTTGGGAAGCCCGGGCCCAGGGCGCCCCGCACCGCCGACCCGCAGGGCAGTGGGCGGGGGCCTACCTTGCCGTACTTCTTCAGCTTCTGCCGGTACCTCTTCTTGGGCTTGTCGCCCGGCGCCTGCTCCTCCAGCGGCTCGTAGTGCTCGGGGAGGACAGCCAGGTGCACCCGCCGCGAGCTCCGGGCCCCCGGGCGCTCTGCGCTCGCCGCGCTCTCGGCCACCTCGTCTTCCAGCTCCAGGTGCTCCAGGATCGCGGTGGCCTCCTCGATCCCCTGCCCCCGGGGCCCGCGGCGCGGGAGGCTGCTCGCCGCCTTGCTCCGGAGCCTGGCTCCCACCGCCATGACGCCGCGGCCCCTTGGGCGAAACTCGGGGTGTGAAGGCACCAACCTTTGCTCCCCGCCCGCGGCGCCGCCCCAGCCCGGACGGGGCGGGGGACTTGAGGTCGCAGCGCCCCCTGGTCGTGGGGCCCGGGGTTGCCGCGGCTCTGCCGGGGCCTGGCCTCCGGGTGACCAGCGCGTTCAGCCCCATCCGCACGCGTCCCCACCTGTGGGCCAGGGGGACACCCCAAAAGGGTGATGCACCATGAACTTCTAAACCACGTTCAACCGCACTTGCCAAGAAATAAACGAAGCCCGAATGATGAGACTGCATGTGCCCACGTGCAGCCTGGCGGCGACGATGACAATGAAGATGGTCAGACTCAGTGCTGCCAAAGGGATGGCGACAGGGTCGTGACGGTACGATATTCACGGGGTGCAAACTGGTGACAAGCTTTTGGGAAGGCAACCAGAAAACAGTCATCAAGAGTCCTGAAAAATGGCCATACTTTTCCGGGCCCCTGTCCTAAGGAAATACTCAGAAAGGCCCAGCAGTGTGTCCGCGGCGTTCAGCGCTGCTGTGGGAAGGCGGGTGGCTCATTCTGGGAGCTGTGCACGCTCAGTGCCGTCATGTCAGCCTGTGCAGGAGGCCTGGTTTTGCGTGTGGGCAAACATCTGGAACTTTCTGGAAACTTAGAGTTAAGTACGAAACAACGAGTTACTATTTCAGTGCTATTTACATATTTTAAAAACGTGTGGCACATTTAAGAATAATTTGTATATTGCTATGAACACATAAACCATTTACAATTTGGCATATCAGGATATTAAAAACTAGTTTTGCAATTGCAATTTAAAATGTACAGTCATTAATAAGTTAAATCAAAAGAAATACACAAATGTTTAGTTTACTATATTTATAAGAATTCATCTTGAATGTGGATGAATTGAAAAGAAAATCAAATATAGCAAGTTTGTAAAAGCCACTTAAAGAATTTAAGATAATTAAATTAAGTGAGTGGTAAAGGTTCCTTGTCGTGATTGTTAAACGTTATTAGATTTGTAAATGCAGTAATAATATAATAATATATAATTAATATAATAATATTGTAATAAAATAATATACAAGTTGAATTTCAAAGGTTACTGGGAGCTAGATTTGTAGGTTTGTGACTTTCCTAATGTAACTATTAATTTATAAACAAAAGCCGGCCCTAGTGGTCCCTTTTCTGGGTACAAAACTGTGACATTTTGATCGCCCTAAAAGCATCCATGACTATGAACAATGGAAGCAAATAGAGTCCACGAAAATGTTCTAAGGGAAATAAGTGTGTGGTACAAAAAGAACAGGGCTATGAAGGACTATATTGTTTGAGTGTCATTTTGATTTTCTCCATATTTTTTGGCCCTGCAAATTTGCGCAATATGGAAAAAAAATGCAGAATTCCATGAAGTTCTAGAAAATTAATGAAAGCACTACATTTGGATATGAGGAATGCGAGGGAATGGAATTAGGTGCCTTTGTAGCCAAATGGAAAGACATTTTATTTAAAGAACCTGTGCGGATGAAAAACAAGTGCAAAATCCAGCTGAGGCGGTCGGTGGACGGTAGCCTCGCACCTGTGAGTAGGCAGAATGCAATGTGCTATTTGTTCGGTCCAGGGAGGGCGGGCCAAGAGAGCAGGTGCTTTTGTGGGGTAATGGGGTGTCTGTTTTATAGACAGGTACAGGGGGTTTCGGCCGTTGTGGGTGGTAGGATCCAACAATGCATCTGGGACGGGTTTTTTCCTGCCCCCTAGTGGTCCTGTCTGGGAATAGCAGGAACCAAGAATTACAATGTGTCAAAACGTTTGTAAGAAATGGTGTGGCCCACGAGTGGCATTGTTGGATCATATGGTAATTCTATTTCTTTTTCTTTTTCAGCTTTATTGAGGTGTAATTGACAAATTACAACTCATTTTAAGTGTACAACACGATGACTTCATATATGTATACCTCATGAAAGGATTCCTACCATCGAGTTAATTAACACATCCATCACCTCATACACTTTTATTGTTGGTGAGAACACGTAAGGTCTATTCTCTTAGCGAGTTTCAATCACACAGCACAGCATTACCAGCCGCAGCTGCCACGCTGTACATTAGATCCCCAGGCCTTGGTCATCTCACATATAAAACCTTGTTCCTTTTTACAACCTCTCCCTATTTTCCCTGCCTCCCAGCCCCTGGCCACCACCGTTCTACTCTGTTTCTACGAGTTTGACTTTCTTTCTTCCTTCCTTTCCCCCCACCTTTAAAAAAAAAAAGATTTCACATATCAGTGATACCATGCAGTAGTTGTCTGTCTGGCTTATTTCACTCAGCATCATGCCCCCCCAGATTCATTTATGTTGTCACAATGGCAAGATTTCTTTTAAGGCTGAATAATACTCCAGTGTATGTATAAATACAAACGTATTTCATTCATTCATTCATTCATTCATTCATTCATTCATTCATTCATGGTTGGACACTTGGCTTGTTTCCCTGTCTTGGCCATTGTGAGTTATGCTGCAATGAACGTGGGAGTGTAGATCTGTCCTCCAGGTAACGATTTTGTTTCCTTTGGATATAAGCACCCAGAAGTGGGATTGCTAGGTCTTATGGCAGGTCTATATTTAATTTCTTGAGGAAACTCCATGCTGTTTTCTCTCGTAGCTGCACAACTTTACAGTCCCACTGACAGGGCACAAGGGTTGCCTTTCTCCCCATTCTCATGAGCACGTGTTCTCTCTTCTTTTTTGATGAGTCGTTCTAACAGGTGTGAGGTCGTATGTCCTTGAGGTTTTGATTTGCATTTCCCTGATGATTAGTGGGGTTGAACACCTGTTCATGTACCTGTCGGCCATTTCCATGCCTTCTTTGGAAAAATGTATATGCGAGCCCTTAGCCCATTTTTAAATTGGGTTATTTTAGGTGCTATTGAGCCATAAGAGTTCCTTGTATATTTCGGACATGATCATCTTTCCAGGTCTGTGGTTGGCAATATTTGCTCCCATCTATAAATTGCCCTTTCACTTTATTGGTGGTTTCCTTTGTGGTGCACAAACTTTTCAGTTTGATGTAGTCCCACTTAGTTATTTTGGCTTTTGTTTCCTTTGCTTTTGGTGTCAAATTCAGAATAGCATTGTCAAGACCAATGTTAAGGAGCTTACCTCTATTTGGTTTCCTCAAGAGTTTTACGGTTTCAGGTCTTATGTTCGTGTCCTTTCGTCCATTTTGAGTTGATCTGTGTGTGTGTGTGTGTGGGAGTGTAAGGTTGGGGTCCAGTTTTCCCAACACCATTTACTGAAAAGACTATCCTTCCCCCATGTGCATTCTTGTCAAAAAATCAATTGACCATAAGTGCATGGGTTTATTGCTGGGCCATCTATTCTCTTCCGTTGATATGTGTGTCTGTTTTTATTCCAGTACCAGACTGTTTTGATCTCTATAGCCCTGTAACACAGCCTGAAATCCAGGCATATGTTGCCTCCAGCTTTGTTCTTCTTTCTGAAGACTGTTTTAGCTACTCAGGTCTTTTGTGGTTCCATACTATGTTTAGAATTGCTTTTTCTACTTCTGTGAAGAAATGCCATTGGAATTCTGACAGGGACTGCATTGAATCATTGGGTCACTTTGGGGAGTATGGACATTTTAACAATACTAATTCTTCCAATCCACGCACATGGAATATCTTTCCATTTATTTGTGCCCCCTAATTGCCCCTGTAACCACAAATCAAGTCCAAACCGAGACTGCCAACCAGTGCTTTACAAAATCTGCTCTTGGCCCGCCTACGTGAACCTCGGCAGTCCCTAGAATAAGACATTCATTTCTGACCCATGTCTTACAACCATGACTAACTTCAAGCCTTCTTCTCAAGTGTTCTTTCCACCTAAAGGGTCTTTCCCATCCAATCTCTTACATTTTATCCATCCTTCACATCCCTCCAAAGGCCTTTCTCATGTCCCCAAGGAACTCACCTGTCTCTGAACTCCTGTGGACACTATTTGCTGGTGCTTGCTGGAACATTTCCTTTATTTCCTATTTGGGTGTGATTTTATTGTTGTCGTGGGTTTACACTTGGTCTTTCCAAGTCAACCAACATCTTGGGAGAAGAAAACCAATCTTTGACAATTCCTTTATACGTCTTAGCAAATAGTAGATACCTCAACAGATGGTTTAAAAATTAAGACAGAGATCACTTTAATTTAGACCTGCTGATGGAATCACTTATTTACAGTAAATTGGTGCCTCACTCATCACATGTTTATTATCCTTGTTGCCCAAGTTGGTAAAAGTCAGTGCATAATAGGGCCTTTAGGGTTTTAAATCAAAGTCTACCTTAGAGAATACTATTGGGTCAAGGTTCTGAAACATATTTCATATTATTTATCAAGCTGTGATTTCTCAGATTAATACTGTGCCCCAGTCTCTACATAATAATTAATTTAATATTAGGGATGTTCTATCAAATAATATTTAAACAGAGACCCAGGACATCCTGATATCACATAGCCAGTGAACATAAACGAATTTATTTCTGTAAACATATAATAAAATTCCTTTAAATCTTCAAGAACACTTATGCTGTTGTGAATATATAAAACCAGAAATCTACAGTGACTTTGGAGATTTCATTTTTAGTTCATAAAAAGTATTGAAGTAAATTTCCTTGCCACAAACTCAGAAGAGTTGATCAGAGTGAACAAAGGTAGAAAAAAAAAACCCACCAGTTTCTACCTTGGAAAAGACATGATGTCTGTTTTTTGTAAAACCATCTCGATGACAGGAACTCCTCCAAAAAGATGAAACTATTTTTGTCACAATGACATCCTGAAAACCTACGGAACTTCGCCTGCTGCCAACCCCAACTACGTTTAGGATACGTGGCATAAACTCCCCGTAGAGAACACTTGCGTAGTAGAAAACAGGTAGTTCACATTCTGATAAAGAGCAAAAGACAAGTGCTTTATTATGAGAACGATTCAAGTAAAATTTCAGTGTGCACCAGTGAAAGTGAAATTTGCATCAAGTTTTTGGAGTGAACACTTGGTTAAAAAGGGGCTACACAGTCGTTCTCATTTTCCAAACGCCACCCCCTGCTGAGGCAAAACTACACTTCAGTTTTGAACAGTACTGGTACAGAGGAGAACGACATCACGGTAGAGTCCAGAACGTAAGCTCCATCCTAGTCCGGAAGCCACGTGGAACGGCACCTCACCTACCCCGAGGGCTTTCTAACGGAGGCTGGACTCACAGGAGTTCTCACAGCTTCGGTTTTCTTGAAATGGGTAAAATTTGAACACACTTTCTATTTCTCAGGAGTGTGCAAATGAGGCCCATATGTAGATATTACAGTAATTACGACGTTAAATAACATTGCACGGGCAACTTCCGAGGCTAATTCAGTATAAAATACCAAGTATTAAAATGTACCTTTACTAGTGGCTTGACATCGCAAAGATCACTAATTCTGAAAGGAAAGCGGGCAGATGCCCGTTTACAAAGCTGCACATCAGAGGTATAACGATGGGGAATAAATACAAGAGATGGGGTGAAAGAGTCAAAACAAACAGGCTGCATGGGAACAATAGGAACAACCACATAAGCATTAACCGATCGCATACTGTTATAAATAGTTACGTTTTGCTCAAAAGTCTCTTAAGTACTTACAGATATTACTGGGTCGGGGGTGGATGAAGAGGATGTGAGGAGGAAGAGGGAGAGCCTTTCCAAGGCCAGTTGATTCCTGAGGGGGTGTGATTTCCTAACTGCTGTACTGACCAACACAGGGGGAGTAGGATGCTGTCCCCACATTGCGGTATTGGGAAGGCAGCGAACAGAAGTGACAGTTTTACATTATCGTAGCCAGATAGAGTATGGATTCTTTTTTATTTTGCTGCTACAATGAGCAGTGGGTCAGAAAACACTTTCAAGTTCAAAAGAAATTGGATGCAGGTTTCACTGCCCCCCAGTGCTTCTTAGCTAGCTCAAGGCAAAGCCGTAATTTATTTTCAGGGGCTTTCTTAAGTGCCGACACCGTAAACATGTGTGTCTTCTCAACTGAAACCTTGTCTGGGAACAAGGAGGAGAGCAAAGATAGGCGGAAATAATTCTGTGTATTAATAAAGCCGATCTATTCATCAGCTTCCAGTTTCGATGTAAATATGATTTGAAAATCAATTTTACAAGTCCATGCTACAATCGTAAAGACTATTTCTGTGCACTTTTAAATCTGGACACAATTTTCAAAATTGCATGATGGAGGTAAGAATTTAAAAAACTCACCTGAATGTCAATAACAGGGAAGAATACTTTCAACTCAAAGCATCAAAAGTACATTTATGTGCAGAAATCTAGACAACTATACAAGTTTTTAAGCAATCGTCTGTTTTATTATACAACTCTATGAACAGAAAATGAACAGAAATACACAATATACTTACCTGTACATGTGAACCTACTTCTTGTTTTTTTTTAGCTACAGATATTTATTATAGTTCATATTGACTTCAATTTTACAGTTCATAACTATGTATAACCTTATTGCATTAAGGGCAAATTCTACATGGGGGTGGGATTCACAGGCCAATGACATTAGGCGTTACCAGTACATTCAAAATCTGTACCTCATATGGATGTATCTTCCCTGATCCTGCAAATCTGAGTTTCTTTACAGTTTGAGCTCATTCGCTATTTTAGATGCAATGTTCTTAAAGGCAATAGACGTTCCTGATATTCGCTTGAAGCGGACCCCGTTCAGGGACAGCCGTGGCAGCTTGCACACCTCCATCTCCCACTGCACCAGGCTGTCCTGCCTGGCGTCTCCGTGGACGCAGAAGAGCAAAAACCTCTCTTTTTGTTCGTAATCACAGTTGTTGGCATCCAGCACTTTCCGGATCTCTCGCATCATGTCATTGGGGTCCATGGAGCTGGTGGTCTTCATGCTCCAGGTGAACCGCAAGGAACGTGGCTTGGCGTCTTTACCCTCTTCCTTGTCTCTTTCTTTTGGTTCCCCTGATGTGCTTCTGGAAGGGCAGGGCAGAGGGAAAGAAGGCAAACGAGAACTCCATTCAGCAAAGAAATCAAGACACATGTGAACTCTCAGAGGTCATCATTCAGCGCTTAAAAAAGCGACCTAATTTGCGGACGACCTCCAGACAGATACAAAGGTTTACGGCATGTTGCTGTTACGCAAGCAGAGCCTGGGACGCTAAGTGTTTTGACTTTCATTCATAAAATCTTCCATCTAAAATAGCATGTTTTCTCAAATGTATTTGCTTGTGGGACACAGGTTGGCAGCCCTGCGTGAAGAACTTAATACTTCTTCAGGTCCTTCCATATTTTTTCTGTTAAGTTTGCAAAAGTGGATTGTCCACTTTCTGTACCTTTACACACACACAAAAGCCCACTAGCATTCTGCTTGTAAATGTCCAGTTTTGAAATATAAAGAAAAGTTTCCCTTTTTCTATCGTTCTTTTTGGGTCAGAGAAAGATGGGGGGCCAGTGTAGCAGTAACTGCTACGGGGAAATTGTTTATACTTGGTGATGTGGGAAAAAAAATGGTGCATTGCAATGAGGTGAAGACATCAGGTCGCTCCATACATGGGAGTGTAGACATCGGGCCTCTCACGGGATCAACGTTTTGCTGAAGACACCCTTGAAATGGCCAACAAGGCTCCATGTGACCTACACCCCTAGCCCTAGCCCGAGCCTTCCACCACCTATGACTGTCCTACTTGCTCACTCCCACAGACACATTGGCCCCCGCATTGTTCCTTGAGCCTGCGGGGTCTGGTCTGGCCGTTCCCTCCTCAACAGAGGATGATTAACACATTTCTTTTTTTAAGATTTTATCTATTTTATTTTTAGAAAGGGGAAGAAGGGGAGAAAGAGAGGGAAACATTAATGGGTGGGTGCCTTTTGAGCATCCCCTACTGGGGACCTGGCCTGCAATCCAGGCCAGGAATCAAACCAGTGACCCTTTCGTTCAAAGGCCAACGCTCAATCCACTGAGCCACACCAGCCAGGGCTAACACATGTTTCTTAAATGCATTAACCTTGCTGAGTTTTCCTTAATACAGCTCTCCCACAAATGACACAGAACCAGAACACCTATTTCACATAATCAAATAAAGGTAAAATTAATAGATTTTATGATTCAGAAGACCCTGTAACTAAATTTAACGGGCAACTACTCAAATATAGATGTTAAAACTTTAACTTGTTCACCCATCTCACGTACATGTGACTTGAAGAAGTGAAACACTTTGAAAGGAGTTTATAATCTACGGTATGTATATATTTTAAACATTTTATATCAACAGTGTCCTATAACGGATATCCAGGTGTACATTTGTATGTGAATTTTCATGGGTACATATTTACTTGTTTCCCCCTCATTCCTAGGTATGAGCCCCCCAAAGCTCTATAAACTATGCATGCCTGAAAAAAATGAGGAGGGAACGAAGTAGAGAAAGTACATTTCCAAAGACTATTAACTGAACATGGAGAGTGTCTATTCCGATGTCTTTTCTTTCCTTTTTGCTAACGGACTCTCAGCCACATGCCTTGGGTGTGTAGGTCCAGCTGGAGTCACTTATCAGGGTCAGGAGTTCAACACCATCACGGAGTCAGTATGCAAGGACCAGAAGGGACCGAAGAGGTCACCTGACCCAACAACACTCACTTTAAAAACAGAACTGATGGATAGGAAACATAAATTACTTTTTTATGGTCATACGGCTAATGAATGAAAAGAAAGACTAGAAATCAGGTGTCTTATTCTAAGCCTGACTGTCTTTGTATTCCACCAAGAAATCCTGGTGACCTAAGACCACCGGCACATACAAGATGTTTTCCTACATGTAGCTCAGAGGCATCGCTGATGACAACATTAACTGCAGAAAGCTCCCAGAAATGCTGACACAAATCGCAGCATCTAACATTCACTGGGCATTTATTCAGTGCTGGGAACTGTGTTATTTCCTCGTTCACCTCTCACAACCACCCTGGGAGGCGGTCCAAATGAGGAATTGGGGGCCCAGAATTCGAGTCACTTTCCTAAAGCCACACAGCTACGGGAGTGGTAGAACACAGCTCAGCCCACACGGTCTGGGCTCAGGAGTCTGTGCTATTCACCATCATGTCCGCCATCTCTATGCGGTGACAGAACCTCATTAAAACTGGCCTAGTCCCGTCTGTGCTCCTCACTGCTTCTGTAAAATGGGCTACTTTTGTCCTGGTGGCTGTGTGGATTAAATGATGGGCAAGTACCCTACAGACAGGAAGGAATCAACAAGTTTGTTCAAAAGGAAAAAAAAAAAGCTCAACAAGGACCAAACAGAAAGGACATGCAGTCACATTAAAATGATAAGATGCATGCAAATGAACCACAATCTTAGCAGCCACTTGCGATACTTCACACTACTAAATGTCATAGAGGGAAATTTAGTACAAAGAGAGGAGGTGACCCGAGAAAAGGGACGGAAAGTGATGACTAAGTGAGGCAGGAGCCAACCACAGACGTCCTTCGTGTTTATTTCACAGGCAGAAATGAGTTAAAAATATTTGTCCTGCCTGCCGTTGGCCCCCTTCCGTGGTGTGACTCGGGTACCCGACTCAACACGGAAACATTTCAGCTATTGTGACTGAGCGTAAACACAGCACAGGCTGTAGGGAGAGCTAACTAACTACACGGGAACGCTTCATAAAGCTTTTGCAAAGCTCATGATGTTTTATATTTCAAGTAATGTTAAAAAGTAGAAAAGAAAATTGAGGCTTGTGTTCAGCTGGTCAAAAATAATTCCCGGAGGAAGCCAGGGCATCTGTCCACTCAAAATAATTGAACGTCTCTGTTTCTTAAGTTTCCCGTTTATAAATACGAACACAAGCAGTAACATGTTATTAACACGGTCCCAGACACCCCCAGGCTACCCATCACCAACCGTGGGGGTGGGGCTCAGCCATCTGTTCTATCAAGTTCAACTGTGCTCAAGTTTGAGACCCATCACAGGATCAAACATACAACCAGCATTCAATGTCAAAAAACCCCCATAAATATAGCAGGGCGAGCATTTCCAAATGTAGTCCACCACTGAATACTCACCTAAAATATATATACCATCTGCCTAAGTACTTGGGTACCCCAGTGTCCTGGGTTATTTAAGCCTAATTTCAGTTACAACGTTTTAGTGAGAAAAGGATCGATATATTTGCATCTACTCATTCTTTTGCCAAGGCATCTACTACAGCACAGAAAGGCGATTTCTCTACAAAGCACACCATTCGAAATCATATTTAGAAAGCACACACTTACAGTTCACGAGCTTGCACGTAACTCAGCACTAGGCAACAGTAGGAAAGCCCGTCCCAGGATGAAAATTTAAAAGGCACATACTAGCTAGGTATTAGCTCTGTTCGGGTGTGTTAAGTGCTGTCGGTATTTCAAGGGCACATCTGCGCACACGGGGACCGTGCAGCGAAGTGTCAATAGTGGCTCCTCACCTGGAGGTGTCTGTCCTGCCACTGGCTTCGCCTTCGCTTGGGTCCCTCAAAACAAAGTGAAGGTTGAGATTAAATGATGAGAGTGAAAAAGAGATCAAGAAAACCTACATCTAAAAGGACTTCAACATTAACGCATTAAGCACACGTCTCCCGCGACAGTTTTCCGTGACTAGCTGGTCTAAGGCTCTGTCTCATGTCTTTTAACATCACCACGCTTAACTGTCACTTATTGAGCGTCTACTGGGTATTGTCACAGAGGAGATGCTAGGTGACAGGTTAGGATTTTTTTTTAACATGATCTTCCAATTCTCAGACATGATTTTCGCGTTGTAATTTATCTTTTGGTTTCATTTAGTTCAATCTACCATCAAAACGATTCGAGGATTATCAACAGCGAGATTCGACTTCACATTTGTCATGAAACAGAATTCTAGTAGTCGCTCAATTTAGAAAAACATATACATTAACCTTGTAGTTAGAAATAAAGCTTATAACACATAAGTATTTCTAAAAATGAATACCAGTTTTTAAATAAGCAATTAACTTACTTCAGAAGTTACGCCAATGCTTCATGCACATGATAAAGTATTAGAGCAAGCAAAGAGCCTATCCAAGCAGGTGAGTCTAAAAATGTGACCTTGACCTTAAACAGAAACATGGATCTTACCTGGGTATCCACCTGTGAAATAAAACCAGAAAACTCTACTAATTGTCCTTCTGCTGAATGTGATTAACATTTCTAAAGTCTACCCCAATTTTAGCTACTTTGTCATTTTCAAAGGCAATTAAATATCGACACAGGAGTATCAAGTGATAAACCAGTTTGAATATATGAAGAGATGCTTGTGATAGAAAAATACTTAGAGATGGCTGGGAAAAATGATCAACCTGAACCTTTAAGTTACTATTAATGTTTTAATCGTCCCTAAAACGTGTAAAATGAGTGCAATAGGGAGAACATCAGTGCCTGTTTCCTTCCCCCCAAATTTATAAAACATGTCTGTTCATCAGGCTCTAAAATCTTACTTGGTGGTTAAAAATATGTCTTTTGAAAAGAAGCACATTTTTAAAAGCTATGACTGTCTTTTGCTCCCCAGGGTCTTTACCTACAGGCCTTTCATGACAAACCAACCGTGTAGAAATCATTTTCCCGTCTGAATTGGAAAGGATGAGATGTATTTCTCTCATTCAGATGTGGTTTCTGAACTTCCTATTTTTCACACCCGGCACCTTCATTGAGACACAGAAAATTCAATTTCCCCTGCACAAACCTATCTTTACGGCAGCGCACTGGCCTAAATAAGACATGTTTTGAGCGGGCGCCATGTGAGACACCTGCGTTCGGTAGCACGGGGCTGTGCTGACACCTGCAGGAGGGCCGTCTGCTGTCATTGGTGCTGAGAAGGACAACTCCTTTAACAGGAAGGGGCCTACGTCTCACTGGACTTTTGTCTTCTTTCTGTTTTGCCTGACAAATCTCTGTGAGCAGAAACCGATTCCTACTGAGGAACGTCCCCGGCTATGACTGGGGACAGAGCAACTGCCCTGTCACAGCATTCCCCATACTGTGTTCCTGCCTCTCCTGGATGTCACCAGGAACACCGACTGGAAGAATTTCTGCCCTTGGCAACAATTTCAACTAGTCCAGGAAGGCAGTTGTATGGAGCCACGGCGAGTGGGGGGTGGGGGGGTTGGCGGGGTGGAAGCTGGGGAGGCAGAAAGCAGGGCTGGCTCGGTAACAGTGCATGCAGTGTCGCATGGCTCTCCAACACTTAATGTTTAAAAAAGCCAAAGATCGTATATATAGCAACATGGCATCAAAAAATTAATCAGCTTATTCCCTATGCAAGAGTGAGCTATGGGTAAAAATATTCATCAGGTTTGATATAATCTCCAGCCTACAGGGTAGTTATACAGAACCCACCCAAAGCAAATGCTATTTAAATAGCCTAAAGGCTATTTAACAGATTTTTGAAATAGTACATCTATACCCTCCCTTGATATATGATTCTAGAGCAAACCACTTTCCTAAGACCAGAAAACAACTCTCTCATGTGGTTGTTGTAGCGAATAGCCTTCTTACTGGTCAAAAAGAGCACTACCTGGCTTGCTCTTCGTAATAATAGTGTCCGAGAACATGAATGAGGGATTTTAATTATTCTTTATCCTTCCTTTCTTAAAGCTTAGCAACCCAGATTCCTTTATTTTTTTTCCCCTAATAAAAACCCTACTTCCTCATCTTTTTAATCATGTAGTGGCACATCCACTTGGTCGGCCCCGAAGTTTGTGAGCTGTCGAGGCTCCCAAGTCCCACTCTGAGTCCATCCTGCCCCCGAGCACACTCTGTCCTTGTCACACGAGGGTGTCAGCATGTGGGTCCCTGTTTTCAGGCCTTAGGCACAGCAAAGTGAGAAAGGCCAAAGGAATAGAGAGAAAAACAGGGCTTGAGCCCACGATGGACTTGTGTGAAGAAGAAGGGACAAGTGTGAAGAACGGATAACCTGAGGGAGGGGCTGAGAATACTAAATACTAAGGCTAGACTATATCCTGAACCTTGAAAAATTCTCCAGTTTCTAATCTCCTGGCCTCCAGCCTTCTACCCCCAAAGCTCCATGTGCTGTGAATGCAGTAAGAACAACTGGATTTCCACTGTCACTTGCTACAGGATGTGGCAGGTTCATTCCTGGGACTGAAAGCCATGCTTTGCTCGTCTTCCCGCATTGAATCACTTGTGGTAGATGACACAGCCCAACCTCAAGCTACGAACGCGACATAAGGTCAGGCCCTATGCACTGCAGCGAGCACACATTTGCCAAGCCAAAGCCGTTCACGAGGAGACACGGGACCTTGGAGGAAAACTGAGAGCTTTTTCTCTTCTCTAACCAAACCCAGAATTGATGGAAATGTGTTAAAAATCAAGACACGGAAACACCCTACCAAATTGCTAATGAAAGATTGCAGACAGCCCCCTCTCTCTCCTTTCTCCCCCTCGGCCCCCAAGATTTCTACTAAATGCCCAAGTTCCAAATTTAGGAGCACTGGGGAACTACAGGAACTGTCACGCCAGCTCGTGTCAGCGTGGGCTCTGAACAGTTTTCTCCGCTCGACCTCATTCTTGATTTCAGAACCTGCTTCCTTTGCCGGAATTTATCATCACCTTATTTTTTCGTTTGCTTTTCAAACTGCCTTCCACACCGTTCACCCACTCACTCAATAACATTTACTGACTGCCGTATTATGTGTTGCAGTAGGCACAAGATTCGGCAGAAGATTTGACAAAGCAAAGCAAACAGACAAGTCCCTTGTTCTTGTGGAGCTCACCTCCTAGCTGGGAGAAACAGACAGTGAACACATAAGTAACGCACATCTGTCACTTCACGGGGCGCGAGTGCTACGGAGGGGAACGAAGCGCGAACAGCAGCAGCGCTGGGAGGGAGAGGCTGTGGTTTTGAACAGGGCGGGGCGGGGTGGGGGGGGGTGCCTCGCTGGGGAAGCGGCAGTGCAGCAAGAAACCGTTCAAGAAACGGATGTTGCATTTGAGTGTTTACATTTTTAAATTCGGCTGGGCAAACCGATCCATAACCTCAGTCCATAAATTTCACTCCACGAAAAGCCACGAGACGAAAGGAGCTGCTTCTTCTCTTTGTGCGCCCATTCGCTGAAATCCTATGAACACTCATAACACTGAGGACTAAGTATTTAACTAATATTTTTGAAAGCGAGTGCAATAATTTCATTCCCGTAATTCCTTACTATATGGTTGGGAGCCTTAACTTTCTCCCTCGGCAGAACGGTGTGCCTTTCCCGGACACCCCAGCATGGTGCCCGCACATCCACTTCACACACATTCTGCTTTACGCCATGGCTAGTTCTCTGCAGGGCTTTTTGTCCCAGGACCCTACGAATCTGGAGGAAAGAAATGCTGTCACACTCATCTCTGGATCCTCCTGCTGGGCACTAACCCCGTGCTTTGCACACACAGGACTTCAGTAGGCTCGTGGCAGGACCTAGTAACGGACCACACTTGTACCAGCCTGCACTGTGTCCAGCAGCTTGTGTCCTCCGTGTGCACTGCGCATGCATGCTCGCATTTTGTAAAAGAGCACAATCTTACTGTTTTCTTAGACCAGAAGTTGGCTGTTCGTGTTGTGTTGACTGTTCTGAGGTTCAGATTTCAGGATGTTAAACTTCCTAAGCAATCTGTGTGGTCATAGCATACTGACTTTTTACAAGGAAGGGGAAAAAGGGACACTGTTATCAGTGAGAAATTTCAAAGTATTCTGAAGATAAAAAAATATTTGAAGGATAAACGCAAACTAATTCTTTTTCCTAAATCAAGGTGTTTAAGCAGGGGAGACAGCCTTTTTGTTTGAAACACATTTTTGACGTCACGTTTTGCCCTCCCACTCTAGAAAAACTTTAAATTCTCATTTTGTCCACTGTCCTTCTTTCTCGAAAAGGAAAAGACTTGATTGCTTTCTTCAAACGTCTGTAAAAGAGCAGTTCTAACAAAATGTCATAAAACCACTTTGGACAATCACTACAAAGATGACATAACCAAACACATGCGTTTCCTTTACAACCCCCGAGGCCCCGGGGCCGGGCGGCGGTACTGACCTGCGGACGAACCTGGAGGTGATTTTGCTTATGATCCCTGTGGACGTGCCCCGCCGGGCGTGGGCAAAGGCCCCCGTCTCGTGGGACGGTGAGGCAGGCGGGCCGGTGTAGGCGGTGCTGCGCCGCTCCCGGAGCTGCTCCCCGTGGAAGGTGCTTCGGCTCGAGCTGCCCCGGGGGAAGCGGGTCCGGTCTGGGGTGCTGGCACTAATACTGTGGGCAGATGGGGAGGCAGCAGGCACTCTCTGGGTGGCCCTGTGGGACAGGTCACCATGCACGATTCAGAATAATGACCCACTCCGGAAGTAGACAAAATTTGCTCTGGCTACCCTTTTTTTTTTTTAGGGCAATAAGACTTTTGATTACTATTTCTTTTTTAAAAATTAAATGTATTAGAGTGATATCAGTTAATAACCTTCTATATGTTTCAAGTGTACAATTCTGTAATGCGGCACCTGTATACGTATTGACTGTGCTGTGTGCTCAGCCGTGGCTGCTTTTATTCCGCCCATTCTGTGTTTCTACGAGCCCGGGGGTGCAGGGTGCGTGGATGTGCTAAAGTAGCATCACAGGCAGGGGGGTGAAATTTCAGTTTGAAACTAAATGCCTTTTACAAAAGCGCAGCTACTGAAGATTCAGGCATTACTGACACAAAGAGTAATACTCTCTAGTCTCAGAAATGTCAAACCCGGGGGGGACCACAGATGTTTTTTCTTGTTTTCATTATTATTTTAACCTAATCCATTCGAGAATGTGGAATGTGCGTTTTATTTGAGCCGAATCACTTCTCACTTACAATTCGGGCCTCAGTTACAGCACAGGTCCCAGGCTACTACCAGCACAGTGAACGAGCCTGACTATCACAGACATGGCCCGATTTCAGAAACCCTAACATGGGCACACACTAGGAAACTAGTGACATAATTTTCTACCTGCAAGGGCTCTTCGAGATCACCGGTTTCACCAACAGGGAAACTGAAAGGCCAGTTTTATTGAGAAGGAGTAACCGGCAGGAGCTGGGACCCTGGCCCAGGGGTCTCAACGCTCAAGTCTCAGGATTATTTCATTCTCAGATCAATTTAAAATCAATTTATCAATCAGGCAGCAATGCTTTACTCCTAAGAATGAATTTAAAATAAAACCCTACAAGCAAACGCCTCTAGAAAATGATCTAAACGATCAGCCGTATTCTTGAAGAGGGGACGTGGCAAATTCACGTTACAATTCTGCTTTTCACGTCTTTGCCCAGCGCTATTCCTGCTGCGGGGCCCATCACGGTTTTTCTCGGGGCGCCATGCTGCTAAAAACTCTACAACAAACAAAACGGAATGCCGCCAGCACGTTACCCGGGTCGGTAAGCTTCAGAGCCGTCTTTGATGGTTGGCAGTGTGACTTTGATAGGGTGGCCAGAAGCGGACATGGACTTCTGGTGGCGAGGCCGTGCGGAGGGGATGCCAGAGGCCACAGCCGAGCCTGCAGAAGGTATGCTACTGGCCGACATCTCCGTGAGGCTTCCGGTGCAAAGCAGAAATGGAGAGAGGAAGGAAAACCGCAGGTCACTAACGTTAAGAACTAGATATTTCAAAGTAAATGGACGAACACCTTTCGTAACTAAAACACTTCAAAGAAATTCACGTTAGTGGCACTACTAGTGAGACATGCAGGGTGAATTCCTTCCACGGGAAGGATCTACCCACACCTGCCGTTACATGTATGTGGTTCTGAGGCGGGATGGAATGAGTTTTACGGATAAAAGGACTGTGACTGGGGACATTTTTCACTTTCTGCAGACCACAGTTTGCTGTGTAATTCATCATTATAGCAAACACACTGTTGCTGAGAGCATCATTAAAACACCTTTAGCTACTGTCCTGAATTGACAAGGTAACTGTTGTAGATTAAAGGAACTCCCGAGTAGGGCTTAGGACAGGAAGAATACTAAGCCGGGGATCAATCCCCAACTATCTTTCTAGTCTAAAGGACTTCTGTCCAAGGAAGACCCTTTTAGGACTCACAGCTAGTGGACATTTACTCTACGTGTCCATTAACCGAGAGGAGACAAACGCAAGGACAGTCTGTCCAGTCGACTGAAAGGACCCAGGATGAAACGAAGCCAAGAATTTTATTAGCATCAGCTCCGTGCCCTTTTGTGCTATGTTGATGAATGGTCCTGCATTATCACTCGTGATGAAAAGAAGCTCAACTTTTTTTTTAAACAAAAATAACACGGGCGATCATTATTTGAAACAAAACACTCTGAGGATTGTACTGTTCTCAGCCATCAGTGGAGGGGACCACGTTTCTTCGGAGGAAGAAGGGAGCAGCGGGTATATGGAAAGACTAAGATCCAAACGATGAAGATCTGATTAGGATGGCAGGATCTGCTCTGTTACCGGCAAATAGTAAATAGTTTTAGAAAAGATTTTATTTGGGAATTCTCAGGCTAAGAGATGTACCTCCTGTTTTCCCTAAATATTTTCCCACCCTTCCCCTCTGGCCCAGAAGGGAGAACCCCCCGGTGAGAATGGTTGTTCTCGCATTTCCTCTCCTCTCGACCTATCAGCACAGGGCTGTTGGCGAGGGCACTAACGTGGGACAATCCCACAGGAGAGTCTCCTGGCACTGCCACGTTTACCTGCTGTCTTTCCCATTCTGCAGGGCTGTGTACCGGTCTGTGGTCCTCTCACAGACGTACGTATTCCTCCTTGCCATGCTACCGCCAGCATACACATTGTTCTTTTAGAAGGAAAAAAAAAGGCATTTTAAAATTCCAACTGCAGGTGTAGAAAGCCAAAGAAATAACTGAAGCTGCAGATGACTCTGGAAAAAAACGCATGGTCGATTTTAATTGACCAGAATCTTGTAATGAGTGAGCTCTATGTCACCTCTCTCTCTCTGTCTCTCATTTTCTCTCTCTCTCTCCAGTAGGCTGGAGGAGTAAAAGGCAGAGCACATAAGGTCATTATCATTGCAGCTCACTGCTCTACCGCAGCAGCGAGCAGTTGCTTGGAAGCAACCAGAAAGCTGGGTGTTATTCTCTTCTCTGCAAGCTGTGGGTGGGGCCAGCACAGGGCAGGCGAGTGGTACAGGAAGCTTTATGGGACTGAGAGCCAGAGATGAGTCCACGTAAATATCAGCAGAAACCGGAAACTGTGAAGATGGGGGGCCAGCCAAGTGTAATGCTGAGGACAATAAGGCACATGGTCAAAGGCATGAAGCCACCAAGGGAGGGATGAGCAAGCATCATTCTGGAAATATTTCCTCATTTCAGGTTTGAGCCGGGAGGCAGGCCAAGTCTGAAAAGCTCGGAGAAAAAAGAGAGACTAAGGAAAAAGGGGCCGATTCTCCTTACTGTGGGTCAGAACCCCCTTACCATGCACAGATGCACAGCACCCCTGCCACGCCCGTGACTTATGACTGGCACTAAGCTGCCTAGGAATAATTTTCAAAAGGAATGAATGCTCCTCTGTTTAATCTTTACTCCTACAGACAAAAATTTCCCTATTTTCTCCCGTAATCCAGCTTTCACGATTCTTTAAAAAACACTCATTAGCTCAAAATGTGTTTAATCATGAGGCCTCGAAAGTTAACAGATATATCACATATGTCTTAGTATCTTTTATATTCTCTCTCCGTTTCCTGCTGCCTTCCAGAATGTCACAATCTCTCTTCTAACTTCCATTACACAATGTCTTGAGTTTGCCGTTTTAAGTGAATAATGTGAAGCTACATTTCTAAAGTAATTATTAACAGCCTGCCCTCATTGAACACCTAATTCATAAACATAAAATTAAATGCACTAATATAATACTGAGTAAACACTACAGAGGAAAGTTTAATGTACCATATTCTGTGGGGAGGCTCAGTGCAATTGAAAGAATTCATACTGTATTTTGCTTTGTCCTTAAACTGCATTTATGAGAAGGCTGATCCCTTTTGCACGCTCCTAAAATGCATGAGTCGCTTGAAAATTCTGCAACACTTGAAGAAACAAAATCTTCAGACAAAAAACTCTGACGACAGGTAACCACCACAAGTCGCAGCAGACCGGACCAGCTACTCACACTTGGAATGGCTGAGGGCTTCTTCCTCTCCGGCCCCACGAGGGGGCTGGCGGTCATCTCGCTCTTCGAGCCCACGGTCGTGCTGCCAAGTTTACGCACGGTCACGTCTTTGTCCCACTCCTCCTTCTGGTCACTTTCCACACTGTTGGCCTGAGACCTCTTCGTATAGGATACCGCAGGGGGAATGGATGGACCAGCTGTAATTTAAAAAAAAAAAAAAAAGCCTAATTAGCTCCAAAACAATGGACATACTTTCTTCTTACGAACAAAAACTCGGTATTAAAAATATCTTTATTTGCATATTTGACACTCTGAAGTCAGCTGAAGGTGTTTCATTACAAAAAAATTAGGTCAGTCCCTGAGAAAGGGATTCTATGCGTCACTTGATAATAGACGCCGTGGGGACTGGGATGACGCAGGCACGTGAAGGTGTGAGAGTGTATCATGCTGAGGAAACACGGGTTCGGGCGGAATCGGTCTGTGAGTTCACTTATTTGACTTGCCCCCCACCATGGTCACTAAAACGCCGCTGCTTCTGGTTGGCAGAGATGCTCCTCTGGACCTTCAGGTGAGCAGGGGACTGCAGGGTGCTGCTGTTTAAGTCACTACTGGGCCGTGACCTCTGACTCAAGTTCCCGCTGGATAATGACTCACCGCCTTCAAACTATAAGAAGAAGAGAGACCAGGGGGTTTCAAAACACAACGATGCTTTCGCAAACGACACGCAGTCCTGACTTTCTAATCTATTCCGGGCTATACAAGGAGACATTGGAACTCAGAACGGATTACTTTGTGGCGAGAACGGCAAGTTGGCACACAGGAAGCGAAGGAAATGGACATAAGGAGATCCTCTGCTATCTTGTCCCAATGGCTCTGGATTCTTAGTTTGGTCAAAACACCCAGTAACTGCTACCAACTACTGAACGACTGTTATATCCTGTGCTAAGCTCCTTCTATGGGCTATGTTGTTTAATCATTACCAAATAACCTGTGACTTACTCATCTGCACTCTGCAGACGGACAACTGAGGTTCAGAGAGTCAAGGGACATCTCTGGGTTCAAAATCAAGACAAAATCTGAAGATTGAGCTTGATACATACATGTGTACGTGTGTATTTCGTTTTCTCCCCCATTTACAGAACCCAGTTTGGTTTGTTGGCTCTGATCAAGAACTTGCATTTACTCAGAACTAAGCAAGGTACGTTGGAGATCAGTACACTATCCCTCTCTCTGTAATATATAAGTTATTTGTTGCCAGCAAACTTTCTACCGAATCACTGGCATCCCAATGGGCCACCTGAATTCCTATGCAAAGACGTGGGTAATATTGATGATGAAAATTATAACAGATAATAGCTTATATAGAGCACACAGAAACTGTTCTTGGGACTTCAGAAGTATTAATTCATTTAACGCTCAATGACCCCACAAGGTAGTAGGTACTATGATTAGCCTCATTGTGCAGACAGGACACTGAGCACAGAGAAATGAAGTAAATTGCCCGAGTCGCGCAGTTAGTAGCTGGCTGGGGCAGGGGTTCAGACCAGTGAGCCTGGCTCCAAAGTTCAGGCTCTGACTCCTTGCAGTGGCCCCATTAGTTTGTATTCCGTATAGTTCAAACTTCCTTTTAATTCACGCATGGTCTGGACTATATACTTGTCAAATCTGCCCTTCCTTTATATTTAAAGTAATAGGAAAATTAAAGATCTCACAAGTGAAACCTAAAATCTAAGTAGAAATGGTTCAAAGACTTCAGAAATAACCATTTGTACAGTTTCCCATTTCTTAAAATTCCCGCAGACTCTCTCCCCTGACACCACCTGTCCAGCAGGCCCCTCTCCTGCACTGTGGCGACAGCCCTACCTGGCTGGGCTGTTAAGAGGACCGGATGAATTAATACTTGTATAGTCCCTACAGCGGTTCCCGGCGCATCACCGAGGATGACGCCCAAATCTTCAGGTCACTCCCTCCGGACCCAGGTCTCCATGTCCCTCTGTCTACGAGACAGGTCCCTCCCGCAGGGACCTCCAACTCAACCTCCTTGAGCCAAACAAACTTCCCGTCTTCCCCCTGAAACCTGCTCTCTTCTTCTCTTGGCAAATGCACCACAGAAACCAGTCCCTTGTGCTAGAAATCTAAGGGCCTCTCATCCCTTCTTTCCAGCTGGGACCCGAGTACTGTTAATTCTACCTCGGACATGTCTTGGCCTGTTGTCAGTGCCCAGCCTCCGAGAAGCTCCTGGAGCCCCTAGTACCTCCCCCTGATCACATGCTGTGCCATACTGTTGGCTGCTCATGTGCCCGCCGGACTGAAGGCTCCTGAGAGCAGACACTTCCTCGCCTTTCCATTCACAGCATTGAGCATAGTTTCTGAGACCAAGCAGGTTCAATATATGTCAGCTGAATGCACTGCTCCACTAACGGTTACCATCTAATTGTTAACAATTTCAGCCGGTTCTGTAAAATGCTTCCCACAGATGTCAAGATTTTCAACAAACTGTCAGTGCTCTGGGCTCCCTTCCTGACTCTCCACTGATGCTGTTATATCTGAGGTCCCAAAGGATCATCTGCTCTTACGGTTCAATCGGCATTTGCAGACCATGGTTTCCTAAACCTGTCTCATGACAGACCTGGCCTGGCCTTGAGAATTCCCACCTGAATGCATCAAAGCCACTTAAGACTCTACAAGGTAAAAAATATCACCAGCTTGTGCCTGGGTCCCCACCTATACCAATCACTGAAGACATACACTTTGTTCTGAATGCTGTCACTTCCTCTTATTTCGGTCATTGTCTTTTCTGCACACCCAGAACAACCATATTGCCTTCGGCAGGGCTGCTGCATTTGGGTGCACAACTCTGGGGGGCGCCACTCTCAAAGACTAGACTGTGAATGGTACCTCTCAGAGCTCAGGCACCAGGCTTGTTTCTGAGTAACAGAGCCTCTTGGTACTCTGCAGTGAAATCAGTTTATAACCTAGCATCTTGAGTTTTGAATTTGAATACATAACAACGTTGGGGGTTTTATGTTATTTCTGATTACATCTAGGATGTATTTGCTAACATTGCATCTTATACTTAGCCATCACTAGCCCAAGAAATGACTTAGGTTAAGCTACAAAGGTGAGAAACTTACTTCAGGTGGTTTTCTACCTAGGAGAATGTAAGTGGCCATCACTTCGTCATATTTCTGATTTATTAAGGCGTCATTGATCTCATCTCGTGCAAAACCCATGGTCACCATGACATCTGGAAATGAAAAAAAAGGGTGCACTTTCTGAAAATGGGCTTTAGTAAACATGTGAACAAAAACTGGCCCAGTCTGCCAACATTAAACGTGAAAACTAAGTTCTGAAATTTTAAAGTGTAATATCAATTGTAAACACCTCTGGATTGCTAACAGATACTGTGTACTCGGATACTGTGTGGCCACAGTTTTTCAGGCAGAAATTATCTCCGGCATGGGCTCGACGTGATGGGGCCTGGTCCATTTCTCATTGCCCAGCACATTCCTGAGCTGAATTCCTGTGTCCACCCGGAGACTCAGTATCTGTCAGTGTGTGCGTGGCACATACACACTCCCTTCTCTCTCTCTCTCTCCCTTTCTCCCCGCCACCCTCCGCTCTCTCTCCCCCTACACCCACCCTCAGCCTCTCACGTAGTGGCCTCTCTCATCTCTTCACAATTTCTGCTTTCTGATCTGGAGGCAGGCTGACTCCTCTTTGGAAGGCTTGGATTCCACAGTTGTTCTGATCAGATTCCTAACACGCTGGAACGTTCCCTGCTCTGCTCCGAAGCCAGGTAGGAGCATGGTGGAGATGACTCCGTTTTGCTAAAACTAAAGCTAAAGGCCGTGGAGGCAGAATGGGGCTGGGCATGCGAGGGTGGACCCTGCTGAGTCGCAGAAAACAGAGCAGAGGAAGCCCTCCTCTCTCGGGGCCTCTCCATTTTTGGTTGACATTCACACTGTGTTTGGCTGATGTTTATCAGTCTGGTCAGGGCTGATACTTACTTACATCAGTCATTCTTCCTGCTGGAAATTGCTGAGAGAATGAGGTTTGTCTACATTATTTTAATTTTCATATCACTGTTGCCAACAAGTGAATTAGATTATAATATGTGCAAGAATAAACTAAGGAACTTGAAATGTGCATTGTTTAGTGTACATCTGGGGAAAGAAAAGGTGGTAACTCAAGCATTTGTCAAATAAAAAACTGCTTCCCATTCTGTATTCTTAAACACTACAAGACCCTTACTTACTGCCTAGGGACAGTGCCTCCCACAACATTTAAGTGCTTACCGATCCTTTTTGTGTCATTGAAGTCTGGTTCAGGCTCAGAATACGGCTTCAGTTCTTCTTCTTCGTGACCGACATTCACCCACCGATCTTTCATTATTTGCTAGGAAATAAATTCTACATTATGTTTGGCCAACCAGAATATTCAAGCACTTATTTTAGCTCTATTTTAGCGAACAGGGGCCAGGTCACAGAGGTTTCTTTCAGTCATGTCAGGAATGTCTTGCAAGAGGGTGACTTTGAAAAGCCCCCCTGGACAGAGTGTTCAGGGGAGAGAGGACAAGAGGGGCTCAATACCAGAGGTGCAGAATCAACGCAGAGGCATTAGCTGAGATGTAGGAGACAGACGATGCTGTTCTGAGCGAAAGGCAGGCGGTGGCAATGGAAAACAGAATTTTCAATATATAAAAATCAACAAAACCCCGTGACTGGATATTGGGGGAGAAGACACAGGGCCAGGGCAGAGAGACACTGAAGGCGAGGCCCAGAGATTTAGGACTCATCCCTCAGATAATGACAGAGGATGGATTCTCCAAGAGGAATGGATAGCATGAGAACTTGGGGAAGAGAGCCCAGGGGAGAGCCTCAAGGAACACGTGCATTTAAGGGCCAGGAACAAAAGGCCTCTAGTGGCTAGGCAAGAGTTTTTCAAATAGCACGCCAGGGTGACCTGTCAAATAAGGTGATAAAGGAATCAACTGGGTTTAGCAACAAAGACAGCTAACTTTAGCAAGGGCTGTTTCAATGGGGTGGTGGCCAGAGGGTAATGCATGGGGGTGGACGGTGATGACCTGGAACTGTGAGTGTAGATGCTGTTTGAGAATCCTGGCCAACAAGGGAGGCACTAGAAGGCGGTCCTGGACAGGGACTAAGGGAAGGACAGACGCCTGTTTTTTAACAGAGGGTATTTCGCCATGTGGAAAGGCCGAGGGGAAGGGGTCAGTAGAACAGGGGCTCGGATGGCACAGAGGAAAGAGCTTCACTGAAGGGTCACACGTGTTGAATCCAGCACAGCAATGGACAGGTAAGTCTCGGACCAGAGAAAAGCTACCTCTCTCTCCACCATGAAACAGGGAAACAAGGAGAAGGGGGTCGGACAGTAATGTTCAGAGTATGTCAGGGGGAAATGAAGAACTCGTGACCATTGGTGTCTATTTTCCTGGTGGATTAAAAGACAAGGACCTCTGTCTGGAATGTCCTTTGTTTCCCATCTAAGTTCTTTTTTTAAGCTCACAAGGTCCATACAAGCTCTGGTTCCTTTTGTTACTCCTTCGTGTACTCTGATCTTTGCCTGCAATTCAATGCAAAGTGTCATTTGGCAAATACTTTGTGTTTACCTGTTAATTATCTATGTCCCATTTGACCATAAACCCAAACAAAGACTGCCCTGTGTCTGACTTGTTCAGGAGACAGAGGCAGTATCTATATTTACCCAGCGCTTAAATGCTTAAACGCTCAATACGCGTCTGCAGACTGAATGAAGAACACGTACGGTCTTCCTCTGGGTTCCCCTGGGGCTCTGCTTACCCCCTATTGTTACTCTTACCACATTCCACCTTTCATCACAGCTGGTGGAACACCGGCCCCTCTCCTTCACTCGACTTAAAATCCTGGGGGATAAAGACTGTGCCTCATGCTAGCTTTCTCAGAACAATGCTGGTTGTTGCTTTTGAACCAGGCGGCGTTTTAAAATAAGACTTAGGTAAAAGAAAACGCAGATACTAGCGCCATAAGACAGCTGAGGAAGCGGGTAAAACGTCCAGGACACAGACAGCAGAGGACTGAAATGGATGTGAGGAAATGGACGGAGGGCCATAGAGGAATAATCTAAACTACCTGATGACTACACTCGTTTTAGGAATGAGGGCAAGGACGGAATGCAGGAGGGTCTTACAGCTTTTAACTCAGGTGCCTGGCAGAATTGGGTGTCCATGAATTAAGTAAGAAATGCAGGAGCAATACTAGATCTGAGAGTTGGAAGATAAACAATTACAAGCAAACTTAAGATAATCCGAATTTTCTAGTATTTCTCAATTAAACCATGTATATTGGGTGCCCATTTTGTAACTATTACGTATCTGTCCACACCAAGGAAAAAACCCCATGCCTACATACAATTCTTCTGCGGGAACCAAAGAATTAACACTCAAAGCCAAGAGAGAAGTGTCCCCAGGAAAAGGAGGTGCTGTGTGACAGTGGGGTGCTCTCAGGTGACCCCGGCTGGGAGCCTTCGGGCAGGGTCAGAATCGCTGGGCCGAAAACCGTGTGGGACCCGCTGACTAACCTAATCCACTTCCGATTTCATCTGAGATCTCAAAACAAGAAACAGTAAAGTCACACAAGATTCTAAACTCAACAAAAGAAAGTTCACTCCAGCCACCACTGCCAATGAACATGAACGACTACTGCCTGGGAAATTCTAACAAAATAATTGATTCAGACGAATGATAAGGAATCAAACAAATTAACAATGGAAATCCACACCTTCCACTTAGGTGAACATGAAACAAAATGATGGACTTTAGGATGGCCAGATGGAAATAATTTGTCTTAGACGGTTTCAACCTTTGTAAATGACATCATATGCTTCCGAGTTTACACTTAGAAATCTGGGCATGTAAAAAAAAATGCTATTATTATTAGCAGGATCGTTGGCAGTACTGTCACTTGTACTGGCCAAACATAAATAAATGGCTTAAGATGATCTGAGCTGAACTAAGAAAAGGTATTTTTCAGGAGAACCAAAGATGACAGAGAAAGAGTAAAAAGTAGGAGCTTGACTTCAGCTCAAATTTTGCATTATTTTGAAAAGTAACACAGTCCATCCTGGTCAAAAACTGAAAATAAAAGAAAAAAATACATATATATAGTTTTTCATATGTGTGTATATATATATGGAATAGCACAAAAGTTTTGCAGTTTCCAATAAAAACATCTAGATACATAAATATTTACATAAATAGGAAATAAGGATGCAGTGTACAACATAAAAACACGAATCCGTTAAAAATCATGCGATACTATCCCTCCTGTTATCAGTGAAATGTTATCAGTGGCCACATTCATGCACACAACCTAAAAAAATCAGGTAACAGTTTAAGATCCAGAAACGACTATACAGCTCAGGCAGACAGACTATGAAATTCATAGAATTTCATTAATTCTATTTCCATGGAGGTAGTTCGTTTATAAGGCTTTAAGAGATACTTCAGGAAAATTTGCAGTCACATCTGAGAAGCAACAGGAAGGTGTTAAATAAGTTAAAAAAGAAGTTTTGTAAGAAAATAAGTAGCCACCCAAAATTGTCTAAATCAAATTTCAATGTTGGTAAATTACACACTGAAGAAGGACTAGCATTTAATGAATAACTCACGATACGCAAGTCACACCAAAAAGAAATAGTTTTACTTTTTAAAACTATAGGAATTAATGGGAAATACTTCATATTAAAATGTATAGAGCTAATACGAATCTATAAGGCTGATTAACCAGACCTGTTTAGACAAGAAGGAAGAATGGTTAATCTAGTCATTAAAAATACTGAGCATTAGCTTTAAAGAAATAAACAAAAATTAAAGCAATTATGGCAAGCTATAGTACTACCATAGAGGCATCAAATAGTAGAAATTATGGTAGCCAATACTGAATCAAGCTGTGGAGTGAACAGGTACCTTCAAATGCCTTGGGTCACACATGATCTTTGGGCAACGACAGATGAGACCTATCAGACTGTTAGTCCCCTTTGACCCAATAGTTCCATTCTGGAGAATTCCTCTAAGTACATGTCCCAAAGGGACATTAGTGTATCACATTATTTTGAGCAAAGGCTATGAAAACAAATGTGCAAAAGCAGGGAACGGGTAAATAAAATACGATGCGCGACCTAAAGACGACAACATTGTTACCAAGGAAGCAGCTCACTCTTAGGATAAGGCAAAAACTGGGTACCCACAACGTTTGAGTGGCAAGGAAAAGAAGACCTGCAGCAGGACATGAAGACGGTCCTACTCTATAGAAATTTATGTTTACGTGCTGAAGACGTGAGTTTTGAAAATAGCGGCTTTTTATAGTTTATGGAGGTTCTTTTGGTTGTAAAACTGATAATAAACTTGGCATGAAAAAATAAAAGTGAAGACTAATATAATTTTCGACATCACTGTCATTTCACGTTGCTTAAAGGTTTGGCGTCAGAAATCTTTTTTTTGTTTTTAAGAGTCCAGGTTTCTCCGGAATGTCATTTCTAGGAACTTTGAGGCAGACCGGCCTTTGTAGGGCGATACCTGCAATATTATAATATTTCCAACGTAGACTCCTGGTTCTGTGGCTGAAAAACTTAGTTTTGATAAACGGGAACAGGTTCCAGACTATATTCAAATACATCAAGCTGAGTTTCTGATGATCCAATGTTTTCATAATAATAACTCGGCTTTTAAATTCAACTCAGAGAATTCTAATACTTTAATCCTATGAATTTTAATGCTCAGAATAAAAGATTTACTATTTGGCTATTGCAAATTCATCATCTTTAAGACACTAAGTCCATCTTACACCTTCTCAATTGCCCATATATATATATTTGTGACATCTATCCACCAAATAATTTTTGTGTGACATTTGCTCTGCTAATGAGCTGGGCTGATGAGTCAACTCTGAGCATTTTATTAAGTGACATTCAGGTAAACGAGGCTCCTATGAGAAAAGTGAGTCACAAAGCAACAGTAAGAGGGACTTACGTTCCCGTACAATTTTAGAACTGATATGAGCCTCAGCCATTTTCTCTTGTTAACTACTTCTCATAATTTTCTATGAATAATGGCTGAAAGTGAGTTTACAAGGGCAGTGTGTGGAAGCAGCTTTTCTACTGCACACACTTCTCTATGAAAACACTAATATATTCTTTTACCCCCCCCCCAAGGGAAAAAATCATAGGAAGAAACTCATTACATTTAAACAAATAATTCAGTAAAAAAAAAATCTGATCATTGATTCACTGATACAAAGCATTTAAAATAATCTCGCAATGGAAGTCACCTTCCCTCAACTTCCATTCAAACATACTGTATCTGTAGTGAAAAATTCTTGTGAAAATGAGATCACAAGGCCCAAATGACCCTGACAGCTCTGTGCCCAGGGATGGTTCTCTCTAAGGCAGAGTCCATGCCAGACAGCCCCACTGGTACCCTGAAAAAGTACAGTTTAAATCATCTGAATTTAATTGAGGTTAATTGTCTGAATTTTCTACCCTATCTGCTAAGGCAAATAAATGAAGACAAAAATGTTCTAGAGAACAAAACATGCTGAAATTAACTCAGTACAGGTAAAACATGACTCTTAAAAAAGACGGGCAAAATACTTCAGAAATAAGTGGTCCTAAACAAAATTTTAAAAATAAAAAAGGAATAAGTTGTTCTAATTGCGGTATCAGAAGGAACAAAGGTGAGACATTTTGGTTATGAGTCTCCAGAGTTCTTCTGCTATAACATACTTAGTATATTTATAACATCATCTATCATTATAAATAACCTCACAGATGGAATGCAAGTGGGTTAAGAAATAAAATACTTGTTTCTAATATTCTACTTAAATATTTGTAAATTTTCTGTACCGATGCTGAGATTTCTATTCTAAAACATCAGATACCAATTTCAGATACAGCCATGAAGTACTTACTGGATTTGAATTCTCACTATCTTCTTTTATCTTCAAAATATTTGTACTTACTAAATATAAGGTTTCTGTATGGGACTGAGCAACATCTGACAAGGCACGGTTTTCTTCCTTCTCCAACCAAAATTCCATTTTCTCCCAATTTTTATGTTGTTTTAATCTCATACTTCATTTCCGGACCAAGAAGAAATAACAGTCTTTACAGACACCTACTGTGATCACTTTCAAATAGGGAAAGACTCATGTTACTTGTCTAGCTCAAAACAAAAGATAAATGAGATGATTTGGCAACTTTCTCTAAAAAACAAACACGGGAAAAAAAAATTATTGTAACTTGGTTCCTGGACTATTGTGATTGTTGAATGAAAACCTGGAGCACCAGAAGCTGACTTACTTCCAAGCTGCCTCTTTTAATGGGATTGAGCACTAACAACTTCTTTAGAAGGTTTTCACAGTCGGTGGACATATAGAAGGGGATACGGTATTTCCCCCGTAAGACTCGCTCCCGCAGCTCCTGGAAAGAGCAAAAGAAAAGCCCTTATCACCAGCTGTTATTAAAACGCACGTGAGCGGGGAGGACACGCGACTGTCGGGTGTGGCGGATACCTTCAAATTCTGGCCATCGAAGGGCAAGGAGCCACTGACTAACGTGTAGAGGATGACGCCGAGACTCCACACGTCCACCTCGGGACCGTCGTATTTCTTCCCTTGGAAGAGCTCCGGGGCGGCGTAGGGGGGGCTTCCACAGAACGTGTCCAATTTGTTCCCGACTGTAAATTCGTTACTAAAACCAAAGTCAGCAATTTTAATATTCATGTCAGCATCAAGGAGAAGGTTTTCAGCCTAAGAGGAAAATAATAAAAAGGACAATGTAAAGAGCCTACATCACATCAAATCTCCGTTATAACTGTTTCCGATCCCCCACGCCTATCTTTGGCCTTTCCTTTGTCAATGGGAGGGGGAGGGGGGAAGCCCAGCAGGGGAGGTCCGTGTGTGTCTGGTCAGAGTTCCATCAGCAGAGGACTGATCTGAGCACCACACAAGGACAGCTCTCGTTTTTATGTATGTGTGCAACTGTTTAAGAAAGGTTACTACTTTAAACCCACTTTTTCTTCAAGGTAAGTGACATCCTGGTACTGTGTTTTAGCCTGACTTTTCTGGAAGAACATCAGTCCACATAATACAAGTCCGTTTTGGGCTTAAACCAACAGGTTTACCCAACAGTGCCCTATTTTCATAAAGGATCACTGGTTAATGCAAAACTAATTCCTACAATAACTGCCCGTCGGGGCTTCTGGGACCTCTGAGTTCAGTCCTTTGCCCTCCCCTACAGAGTGCTTCCCCAACAAAGTTCTATGCTTTCACTAAGTCAATACAATACAATGCAGGCTCCGTTAGATCTTGTCTGTTAAAGCTTCCTTTGGCTGGTTTGAAACTAGACTCTCTTCTGGAGGTCTTTTCTGGGAGAAAGCCGTGATTCACCGCTTTCTCCCTCCATGTTTTGAGATCCTACTTTTCCCAAAATCCTAAATCAGAATCACTCCAAGAAAAAGTTTTAAATGGGCCTTTGGTAAATGCAAGTGATTCAAGAAAGTCATTTGCTTTTGTTCATGTTTTTTAAAGATCAAATTCTGTTACAACTGACAGGCTAAGAAAGTTGTAGGTTACTTTGTAGGTGAGTTTTACCAGGTTCCAAACAGGAGTTAATATTTGACTAGCATTAAAAGGCAACTCTGGATTGTGAGACGGTATCTGTAAGCCACATGCCTGATAAAGGGTTAAATATGCAAAATCCAGGGTGGGGAAAAAGTAGGTCTACAGTTGTTCATATGGAAACTAATATAGTAATTAATAAATAATAGCGTAAGGCTAAACTCCGTGTTTCGCATACTCACAGCTGTAAATCTACTTTTGCCCATGCTATGTATAAGTAATTCATAGAGCTCAATAGGAAAAAAAAAAAATTCCCCAAACAAAAAACAACTCAAAAAATGGTCAAAGCACCTCAATAGATATTTTTACAAAGCACACAAATGGCCAACAGGTACAGGAAAAGGTGCTCAACATCTCTCATCATCAGGCAAATGCAAATCAGAAAGCAGAATGAGACAGCAAACCACCTGCCAGGATGACTAGCATCAAAAATGTAAGTGCAGCCCTGGCTGGTGTAGCTCAGTGGATTGAGCACCGACCGGCCTGCAAACCAGAGGGTCGCCGGTTTGATTCCCAGTCAGGGCACATGCCTGGGTCACAGGCCAGGTCCCCTGTGGGGGGTGCACAGGAGGCAACTACACATTGATATTTCTCTCCTTCTCTTTAAAAAAAAAAGAAAGAAAAAAGAAAAAATGTAAGTGCTGGGGAAGTTGCAGAGAACAGGGAACCCTTGTATACTATTGTTGGAAATGTACATCGGTGCAGACATGACGGAAAACTGTATGCAGGTCCTTGAAAAACTAAAATTAGAATGACTTTGTGACCCAGCAATCCCTCTTTGGGATACATGCCCCATGGAAATGAAATCGGTGCCTCAGAGAGGCATCTCTGCTCCGTTGTGCATTGCCACAAACGTTTCCTATCATACATTTGTTACATCAAAGTACCTAACTTGATACTAATCAGATACATTTGATGTTCATAAAAATGTTTAACATTTTCCCTCATTTCTTTGAGCTTTAATGAAAGAATGAGCATTGGCTCTTCTATCAGACCAACCTGGATTTGTGCCCAGACGCTGCGTCTGACTGAATGGGACCTTGGGCATTTTTAGTTTGAGACAAAGTTCCACATTTATCTATTAAAACCAGCTTATTAATGGTCAATCAAATCCTCTCGCCTTGAATGCTAGATAACTACTCATATATTTTCATTTACTCAGTGAAAATATTGCCTTTCATAAAGTTGCCGTGGAGAGTAAATAAAAACTACTTCCCTTGTATAGTGCCTGGCACAGTTAGACAAGCAAGGATAGCTCTAAGGTTATAAACTATCAGTTAAAAATTTACAATTTTCCGTTGTAAAATCAGTGGCTTACCTTAAGATCACGGTGAACGATGCACTTTTGATGGCAATACTGTACAGCAGATACAATCTGAAATAAATATTTGGGAAAAAGATTAAATGTTATTTTCAGGTTAAAAAAAAAAGCACAATTTCCCCCAATTATCATCTCCAATTTAGATAAATTGCTAATTTGAAGTTTAAAGTAATATTAAATAATTTCACTGTTCCTTGACTTCAGAAAACTATACATATCAAAGTCACAGTGATTAAACTCACTCTTAAATGTAGAAAATGTGGAAAAGTAGTATTCGCTTGATAAAATATAGTAAACTATTTCTTTGCCAGAGTTGTGACGATTTTTTATGGGTTGTTGTATGTCTGTGTTTACCTGGTCAAATGTGTAAAATTTGTAACTTTGGTTAAATAGTTTATTCCAGTGTTGGAATAAGAGCTTTGGCAGACATAAATCAGTATTCCAAAATAGCTGGTTCAAGTTCAAAGAGCAGAACTCTATTTTAGGGATTATATCAAATGTGTTCAACACATGTTTCTTTAGTGGGGCCGACTGACTAAGAGCTTATCAGTGGGGTATTTAGCAATATCCTTTGTGTGCTCACATATGAAAAAGTGGGGAAAAAAATTGTGCCTTAACGACAGACGCAATTATCAAAAGAAAAGAATAAAAAAATAAAAATTAATTTTAAACCTGTCACTAAGTCAGGCGGGCAAATCTGCAACTAGATTTTGTATTCGGCTAGAACTTCCCACCATTACTTTCGGGCTCGGTGGGGACAACGTCTAACCTTGGAAAAACCCACCAGATGAAGAGCCAAAGATACAAGTGAGAAATAGGTTGTAGTGATTCTTTCATAATAATGTACTACAGTGAACACAGAATCGGAAAGGTTCTTATGGCAATTAATTAAGAGCTGTTTTGTACAAATACTTATATCTGATGTTTAGGAGGACAAACCATTTTAATGCACAACCGAACATTCAATTCTGTGGATTCCCTTAAATGTAAACACCGTTTGAATACTGAATAGTGGTTAGGCGTTGACAAATGGAGATGGTAATGAGACCTCTAAAAGTCTAACGATGACGTGAGGTGTGGCCGTGTTAACAGGAATATGGGCTCCAACAAAACTTCTGGGTAATACGAGGTGAAACAGACGGTACAGCACTCTAAAGTTATCCTGATGGATATTAAAATGGTTCAAGGACAAAGAAGACATGGATTCAAAACAAAATCAACACACGATGAGTAACACGTAATTTGGTTAAATATATTTTGAGTCAACAGTCAGTTTATTGAGCACCTGCTATGTGCAAGAAAATGTGCTAGGGAAAACACACAAATTAACACTACGTGGGCCCGGCCCCTAAGGAGCTGGCAGTCTGATCAAGAGGGGAAGACAAGGGCATGAGGAACCACAGTACAAGGCAGAGCCATAGAAGCGAAGTACAAAGAAGTGAGGAAATACGAAAAAATACATAATCAGTTTAGTCCACAGTGCTTCCTGGAGTTGGTGATACTTGAGCTAGGCCATCCTTGAAGGACGGTAGTATTTTCGCACGTGGGGATTTGGTGATGAGGCGGAAGCGGGTGAGAGGGCAGAGGACACCGATGCAGGGGACAAACGCTATTTGGAGAGCTGGTGGGAAATGTTGACAGCAAACCTTGATAGACAGGCTGGCAAGTCTCTGAATTCCAAACTAAGCAGGTACTACACACCTACTCCATGTTTCTGAGCAGAAAGATTATGAATGACAATGATCGATTTGAAGCCTGAGTCCCCAGAATACAGAGAAGAACCTTTCAGTGAATCTTTGTAGCCTGTTTTCTGAAGCAATATGCTTCAGAATTCTAATAGCCAAATTCACTAAGATATGGCCAGTAGCGAGGGGATCTATAGATATTAATACTTCTTATTGAACATAATACATGGCTTTAGTGTGTTCATACTATAAGGCTGTATTTGTACCAGGGATGCCAGAAATTTGCTGACAATATTATCGTTTTCAAATCTCTTTGTCTTGATACAGTGAAGAAAGCCTGTTACAGGTAACGGTTTGGTTACCAAACATGCATTTCACATTGGACAGGACAATCTCTATGAAAGTAGTTCTGCAGGCACTTCTGAAATAAAAGTCCCATGGGCCTGAAGGCCTTAAGAATGGAAAGATAATTAAAGAGAATGCTCTGAATTAAGCATTCATTCTCCCCAAGCTCTACGACCTCTGACCTCCAGCAGTCAGACATGGTGGTTTATAATATTACCACACTTACCTAGCCAGGTACAATCTCTGCCTTGGAAGAAAGTCTGACTCTGACTCACTGCAAGAACCCCATCACAAGTTCAAGTTTTACTGCATTGTTCAATGGCCAGACCCACCCTTCTCAAAACACCCATACGTAGGATGCAGGAATTTTCCTGCAGTCCTGTTACAGATCGTGAAAACATGAATTACTGTCAGCCCTACGCTGCCTGTAAGACCGGACACGCCAGTGTGGCGCCATGAGATGGTGCAACTGTTAGGGTTCCTTTGCAGTTCATTAGAAAGCGGGCCAGGAATGCCCAAGCTTGAAGTAGTAAGTAGCTTTGTCATTGGAAGAGCTGAGTCAGTACTGACTGTACATTTCCTGCAGGCCATCCAATCCTGAGGAGTGCAGAGGCATTGTAGGATTGGTGGAGGCTAAAGTGGCCTCAAACTGCCCAGCGCCTGTGCTGTATCTAACAGTGGAGTCAAGGACACAGAGCGTGAACACGTGGAGAAGCCCGGAAGCGGAGGGGAAGAACAGAACCTGCCCGACTCTGATAGAGCATTCTCCAGACTGATCACAGAGTGTGTTTCGTGAGATCTCTGCTGGTACTCTCTCCCAGGATCACGACTTTCCGGAACGCAATTTGCAAAATGCTTTGTGCCAAAGACATACGCAGACCTTTCATTCGGGAGAGAGTCCCAGAAGCAGGCATCTTAAAACAGCTGAATCTAAAAACAACTGGTAATAAGGAAGCAACCTGGAGAAACTGAATGGTGTCCAGCCACGTACCGTTAAGACTCTTTCCTATCCTGGCTGCCCAGGTCCAGGCTGACCTGAAGTAAAGTGCTGCACAGTTGTCGCTTACATGTCATCATTATTCCAATACTGTCAATGCGGTTTTAGTTAGTAGCTGGGAAGCCAGGAAATCCCGACTGGCATTAAATATTCCCACTGGGATCTTAATGTATACTTTAAAGACTTACTATTCACTCTTTTTTATTTTTTTTTTTTGTCAGCTGGTTTGGGATATAGTAAGTCGTCTGCTGAAACTTTAGTAAATGTTAAAGATGATTGACAATTTATTAATGTGCCATTTCTACAGTAATTTATATCATATGCTAATTTGAATCCCTTTTTTCCTAAAAATTGAAAATAAAATCCTAGATCAACTTCAAATTGTTTTTTTTTTTAAATTTTGTCATTTCTGTAACAAGTCATATTCAAGCTGAACTGGAAATACAAATATCTTACCATATTCTTCTGCCACATTTGCAAGGTTCCTTGTCTACCTGACTAAATAAAATTGACCATAGCCTTTAAATCTATAAAAATATGAGTTCTAATACCAAGGCACCTTTAATTACAAAAGAAAATAAGGCAATAATCCCTTTAAACAGTACACATATATACTGTATACACAGAGCTAACAATACTTAGTAATTATTAGATGAAGGATTAAGTATTTCTTTTCTACCTCAATCTAGTCTATATCTCCAGGACTATCAGAGTTCATGAGTCTCGCCTGTACACATTTCACTATTTATGCTCATCTGAAAACAACCGTTTGCAACTCTTTTAAACTTAAATTCAGGAAGAACAGATTTCTTTTGCAGTTGTCCATTCATAAAAAGTATAAGCAAGAATTTTTCTTCTTACAACACCATATACCCTGAGCGCAGTTTGTGACGCTGTCCAATGTACATCACTAAAAATATCAGCAAAACAAAGTTGAAAACTACTTTCCGTACCTGCCTAAATTTTGCACGGGCCTCTTTTTCTTTCATTCTTCCGTGGGCAACTAAGTAATCAAATACTTCACCTGAATCAGAAAGGTAAAGCAGGCAGTAAAATATACATAAGATTTTCCATGAACAATAATATGCAATGTCAAGTTTTTGCCTTGTTTTTAAAGAAGCTTCTGGCCCACAATTTTCTGAGAGTACTAGGTAAATCACAGACTATTCCATGAATAGAAGAATAGGAGAAGAAAAAAAAAGGAAAAAAATTACAAAGAGAATTGAGTATGGGTAGCAGCTTAGTGATTTAGCAAAACTCTTTAAAGAATAAATCATAAAATCATAACCAAGAAAACTTGCCCTCTGTTTTTCAAGAATTATGTAAAAAAAAGAAAAAATACAGTCAACTCTTTATTATCCGCTCTAATAAAGGGAAGCCATAGCACGGGCAATCAGAAATCACATTCGGCTTTGTATTTGGGGCCTACATTTCAAATAAAATAACAGAAGTCTTATTATGTTGGATCTCTCTCTTTTAAATTCACACAGACTTGGTCAAATTCTGTCTCACCATTTCCGCTCACATTGATTTCTTCCTTTTCCTTCTGATCACACTTATTCACACCATACTATACTCATTCCACCTGCTTTGTAGCTGTTATTATACAAAATTAAATCATCCTTATGTGCATTTCTGTGACCCCAAATGAACTTCAAACTATTTGGGCACCATCATTGTATCTGTACTTTCTTTGTATCCCCAGCCTCATGACAGAACACAAGGTGGACAGACGTACGTATTTGTTGAAAGAATTTATAGACAACTAAAAACTGGAGACATTTTCTATTAGATCTACTACTTTACGTGTCTGTAAGTTACTTCATTTTTTTCCTAGTCAGTAATAGTAAAAAAACCCTCAAATTAATGTTTAGTTACCATATTAAAAACAAAAATCTCCATATAAGGAAGAAATTGATTTCTTGTGTCCTCTTAATTACCATTTGCATCATACAGATACACATGCATGCTAAAAACTCACAAAAGAGTTCTTGTGAAGTACAGCAAAGTGGCTAAAAACTCAGACTTTAGAATCAGACAGATCTTGGTATGAACCCTGGTTCAGCCCAAGGCGACATTAGGAAGAGTTCTTACCTTCACTCAGCCCAGTTTCTACCTACTGCCCCTCTCACATGGCTTTTGTGAGGGTTAAATGAAATAATGCGTGTGCTTCGCACAGTGACTGGCACATAGTAAGCACTCAATAAATTATATATTTGTATCTAGGTATACAGATATATTACATATACATGGATATGCAATATTAATCTAGGAAATAAGTAAAATATTAAAAAGCAAAGATGTCATGGTGAATGTAAGATGAAACTAACACATCTACGATGTCAGACAGCATAGTACTTAAATGATTGAATGGGATGATGAAAACAGGGAAACGAAGGGATGCTCTCGTGGACCCATCAGAGCAGTGAATTCTACATAGGTGAGTTTCGGCTGGGAAAGATACACACACGAGCTCAAAAATTTGGGCTCCTCTTAGGTTCAGCCCGGAACACTCAGATCCCAAATGTTCACATGACTCCGGCCTTCACGTATTATACACTGTCTGTTTATGGCTTGCTTCCCCAGCTAGAATGGAATCTTCTTGAGGGCAGTGACTTCATCTTAGCTCACCCATGTGTTCTCAGCACCCAGAATATTACCTAGTACAGAGTAAACAGTAAGTAGTGTTTGTGTAAAGGGAAGAAGGAACAAACTCGCCATTCCGGAGTGGCCCTGATGCCTACATTGAACAGGCTCTTTTGGACAAAATGTGGTTTGAAACCACGAAGGAGGTCCTTGCCTCCCCCAGCACTAGAAATCTGTTGCCCAGCTGGTGAGCCAAAAGCAGCTGGTCCAGTCCTGGGAAAGAGGCAGTTGTCGGACGCCCCTCCTCCTGTTCATGCTAGACATCCACGTGCATATCAGATTCCACCGTAAACTATCGGACATTTCAGAAGGAAATACGTAGTGTTGTATTATCCAGGGTAGCCTCGCCATTGTTTGATGAAAAGGGCAAGAAAATGATTTTAGATTTACTGCCAGACCCATGCTGGTTTCGTGACAGGATGGCCAAGTGGCAAGACCAAAGAAAATCGGTCGCTAGGAATGAGAACTGAATGAGGGACCACCTGGTTGCGGCTGAATTCCAGCACACTGTCTACACGCTTCCGAAGGAGGGCAGTGGGGACAGACACTGTGTGCTCTGCCACCCCAGCCATCGACCCCTTCATTAGCACCAATAGAGAGTTGACTGTACTCACCGTTCATTGCTAGAACAGTACACACATTAACACCTTCATAAACACAGAATGGTGTCCACGGATTCTTAGCAGTCTATAATTTTTCCTATCAAAGCCTGTCTAGCCCCTTTTTCTAGACTTTAGATGGCTAAAATGAAAACAAAACAAAACAAAAACAAAAGGTCTAACTGAGCTAAAAATAACACTCAGGGTTCCCACGCTGACAAAATGTTATGTAAATCTAACTAAAGGTTAGAAAGTAGAGCAACAGTTCATTATGTGTTTTTTGTAGGTTTGTTAATTTTATTTTAGATCTTCATCTGATGCAAATTGGCACAGCTGAATGACTGTTTAAAATAAAAAAACATTAATAGCACA